>JYFJ02001851.1:0-68079 GCA_000934665.2 Catajapyx aquilonaris | reverse complement strand
GCTGCCTCAGTTGCGCCAACTGCGGCCAACAATGAACAGACCAGAAGGCCTATTTATTGACACACCCGGGTCTGTCCAGTTCCGACGGATTAGGCCTCTGGTTTGGCAGCTAGTGACCTCATGTGAAACCCTCCAGCGAACACCAGAACAGGCCTGTTTCCCACGGATGACCCTTTTTCCCTCATTAATATTGTTACATGGGCATTGGACCTAATATCAGCAGGTGCTATTCCCGATTCTCCAGAAAGAGCCAGAAAGCATCTCTTAGCAACGACCTGCTTATAAACAAGCAGCTTGCGCGATTTTTCCAATAACTACTGGTGCCATAAAGTTGGATCACCCTGTATATCGAGGCAACCGCCAGCGACATTTTCCGAAGCGGCAGAAGAAGGAATCTTGCTCGCCCGGCTTGTAGCATGCTTATCTTCGATTCCTTCTTCTGCCGCTTCGGAAAATGTCGCTGGCAGTTGCCTCGATATATGACCAACACTGTATTGTAGGTGACGAATATTGTTCTACACATCTAGATGGGGCTGTTAGGAGGTTGACAGTTTTATCAAGAGATGGCAGGATGCGGGGTTGTCGAGTGGCAGACCTGGTGAGAGGATGCAAGGTGAGTCAGTAGTCTCGTAACGCGGCCACGGAGGTGGCTTGATCAATGAACAGGCTGTCTGCACCCATTGTTTGTTTGAATCACGACCCTGAGTGACCCCTCGGATGACCTAGGGGAGTCAGATCTAACATTCCTTTTGGATCTTCCTCTCGTTTCCCGTCTATATCCAATTATATGCTGTAGATGTATGGTAGTGACAATCCACTTGAATTCTATAATGATGGAACTTTTGACTAAAAGAGCCACTTTTGAAAGCAAAAGTCCTCCTAACGGATTTATGTCCATTATCGTGTCATTACTGGCTTCTTTGTAACTCCTAATCTTATTAGCAACCAAATATCTAGGTCTAGGAAATGAGCCTGTCACTGTGAGTCATGCCTGCTTTCCCGGGGTAGCCCCTAAGGACATTCAAGGACCCAATCATTGCAAAGATAATATTTTAGCAGGCTTCCCTCAGTGATTGAGTTGGAAACCAATAGGTAGTCGGGCCAATATTGCAGGAATTTTTTGAGGACACGAGTAAAAATAACTCGACAGAGAAGTTAAACCGATATTATCAGACAACTTCCGGAGTACAAATCCAATTAATTTGACCTGTAGCATACACATTGTGCAGTTTCCAATGGAATGTTATGAGGGGAGGCGGAGTGGCGCTGCGGTAACGTTTGCGCCCACGGATGTTAAGGTCCCGGGTTCGATCCCAGCCCAGGGTTCCCCCCTTCATCTCGTGCAGAGTTGGGTCGTCTCTGGCTTCGTCTCGCGTGGAATTTCCGCTAGACATAACCACCCGGGGGAGTTCACAAACTATCTACCATCTTGGAAACTTTGCACTGCACCTTGCACATGTCCTCCTGTCATCCTGCCCCTGGGCCCTGGTGTTTCGCGAAAGGTCCTTCTATGTACACCAATGGCTGAAATAAAGGTCCGTGCTTGTACCCTATGGGTCAAAAGCACACTACTCATAAATTGAATGTTATGAATGAACACAAAGTGGCTTTTGTTATTGGTTAAACCAACTTTGTTGAAAAATGAAGACCCTCCTTTTCCAGTCGTCAATAGTAAAAATTGTAGGTTTTAATCCAAAGCTTCCGTAACCTTGGAAAACACCGAAAAAGGCGCTTTTCGGGCCTTCAATGCTAGTTGGGACAGGCCACCTCAAAACGTGAACCAATTAGTGCAATAACCATCCTATTCCACAAGTGCTTCATTTGGCCCCACACTTTTTCCGTGGGTCTGTCCACCTTCGTCGCATTAATGTGATGGCTTTTCGACAACAAACCGTATTGGTTTACCAGGTATTTTCCTTTGCGGGCAGAACAAAGACCATCATGTACCCACCATCTTTGGGAGCCTGACTAGGAGGAAAAGGACAAGGAGAGAGGTAGAATATAGGGGTTAAAGAGGGGAGTAGCCAGCTTCTACTATTGATTTTCTAAATATAAATTCATTAGGCACTGCCAGTCAGACTCCGAGAGCTAGTTCTTAGGAATCAATAGACTAACCTCCTCTGACTCCTATTTTCTAATATGAAAATAATGCAATCATTGCGGAGGTTAAACAGGGCAAGTGCTTCTTTCCTGCCCTACGGACGTGCCTTAGGGGCTTCTGCCGAGGTACTTTCGTTGCTTCAGTCTGTGGCATCCACCATTTTTCGGCGCCAGTTTTGGGTTCGGGGTGTCCCAGGGGACAGCAGAGTGGCAGGGAGTGGTGAGCACTAACTTCTGCCGCACTTTCGTTACTGGAGGCTCAGATCTTCCTGGCCAGCTCAAACAAGATGGCCCCGTTTGAAGGTATATATCACACTGTGCAACATGCCGTCAATTTCATTATACAGTGTCGATCAGATCTCAGCTCGCATTATTATTATTATTATTATTATTATTATTATTATTATTATTATTATTATTATTATTATTATTATTACTATTATTTCCCCAGCTACCCCTTACGACCAGCCCTTTTCTGGAGATTGCTTTAGAACTATACGGTGCAGCGGGCCGCCTCTTGCTCTTCTCATGGGAATCATCTTGATGGAGGTTTCTTTAGTGCTTGACAAGGACGCCCCTCTAGGCGACGGTGCCAACTTTT
Organism: Catajapyx aquilonaris; assembly: GCA_000934665.2. Taxonomy (NCBI): domain Eukaryota; kingdom Metazoa; phylum Arthropoda; class Diplura; order Dicellurata; family Japygidae; genus Catajapyx; species Catajapyx aquilonaris. Next base: position 65,378 of record JYFJ02001851.1, on the reverse strand, counting down.
TCATGTGTTGTCACACCATAGACGCCTGGATATTCGTCTTGTAGTATACTATTTAGGATAGGATAGAGCAGGGGAGGAAAGCGACAGCGGCTGTTGTTTATTGCCCAATTCGCACTTCGATACTATTACCAGAGCGCCCGTAACGCAGGGCACCTACAACTGGTGAAAAGACAGTCGGCATGAGGTGGCGTTGAGAGCAACAATAGCTTTTTCCGTAAGACACCTATAGACAATCTCGGGTATTGGTGCGTTATCACTTTCCCCTTTATTATGGTTCTATCAATATTATCTAAAAGCCTTATCCTCTCGCTTATATGTTCGTCAACACTCATCGCCTAGGCCCTAAGTAGTAGTTGCCAGAGATTTTCACATTTCCCTTTAAAGACGACATATAGCGGTCAGAGATGATGGGCCGTACGTCAATGAAGGCGAGACAAGAGCTGGTCATACCACCCTGGTGGGCTTTGTCCACACGGTGACTCATCACCAATGTGCATGTAATACTACTTTCCCCCTAAGCACGGCAGTAGTGTGCCTATGTGCCAACTGGTATAGGGGCCTATCATACTACTTACAAGTGATACCAAACAGCGTTGCCAAATTTTGGTCCAAAGGTGTCCCACCTTTGCTTCTTCTACAGCCAGATAGCCACAGTTGCTTTGGCTTCTTCCTAATAAACCAAACTAAACCAAACCAAATTTTGGCAACGAGTCCGATACTAGTAAACTTCAACCGATCACAAACCGATCACAAGTGGGTAATTATTGGCATCATACCACTCTCAGTGGGAATTCAAAATTCATAATAAGTTTAGGAGAGAAGCAGAATGTAATTGGGCTTAATTAGTTGGAAAATATGAACAGGGAGTGAATGTGAATTGACAGGCCGCGAACTACTACAATAGTTTAATTTAATGACACTGTGACAGGAATGTAATTAGCATGGAATGCCTTACCAATTGTTCGTTGGACACATTTATCACTGGTTTTCAATGGCGAAAGGACATTCATACAATAACAGCGAACCAAACTCGGATCTATACCAATCACTCTCACATAACGCCGTGTGTTTATAAAAATGTACGTCTTTGATTAGTTTGAGAAATGTGCCATCTAACATGAAAATATATTAATATACATTACAACAGTTGGATATTGGGCTAACACATGCTAACAATATTCAGTATTTGCAACTACATTGAAATTTTGCAAATGAACTATAGGTAGCTATATCAGGCGCTCCTACATGTGCATTAAACAAAAATTCTAACTTCACATTAATAATAAATTAATCTTTGGGCATGCAGCCATGAAAAATTGTGTCACTGATTCATGTGAATCACCCACTCTCACCTAACAAGGCCAGTCATCTTCGCAAATCTAGCACTTTTGATCTCATGGCTGATTACATAAACACAAGTTATAGACAGTCTACGGTAATGTATTTCACAACACATAATCGGATATTTTCTCCTTATTTTGCATTCATAAAACCGGGCCTTATATGCGAGACAAATTACCGCATCACAAGACGTGACGAGCAGACCAAGTGGTCTAGACACATTGTCACATTACCGACTACTGGCAGTAATTTCTGTCACTTCATATTGCACAGGCAAGTACAATTCACTTAAGCGATTCAACAATCTCCGGGGAGAATGTCCTGTGATTCGAGTTATTAGGCAGAATAAAGCGGTTGAGGGGACAAGACGATCCGCTCCCATGCAGTGTCCAAATATAACTACCACCCACTCGGATATTCCTGACACGTGCCTGAAAAAATCTACTATTGCATAATAATGTTACCACGGGCAACATAGGGCTTCTCTTTTATATTCCCGACTGTATTCTATTCCTGCGCTGCTGATGGAGTTTGATAGTGGGAGAAAACCCACGCGAAAACACGGAAATACCAATCGAAACTTTTCCACATGAGAAAATCCCCTCTCCGATCCGGACATCGCACTCGGGACCTCAGAGTTGGTATGGCTGCGACCTTAACCATTACTCCATCGGACCATATATTTTCACATACACCTCTCCCCATAAATGCCTGCATACCACTACGGCCAATCCCTAATAACGGCAATCATATACCGATGGCCTGTGCCTGTGCCGTACTGTATATGCAAAGAGTATAGTCAGTATTTAAACTAGCGAAAATAGCCCCGAGAAAAGATAAGAATCTAAAAACATGACGTCACACAGATCATGGTCGCAATAACCTCTTCTTTGTTAAGGAGTCAGGACGTGTCGGTACATTATGATGAGTCCAGCAGGTGTGAGCCCGAATACAAATATTTACAGAGAAAAAACTGCACACAAAGGCTGAATGTCTCCTCAAATTTCATACGTATAAATTCCAGTAGGCACGATTGTCGTAACCCATTCAAGAGAAATGACCAAGTGAAAGCAGTCTCAATCGGTTCCCTAGTTAAACTCATTTACGGCCGATTCGCACCCACGCCTATTAAGGCTATCTGGGCACAAATGGCCCGAGGAGACGGGAGTATTGCCTTGTCCGTCACTTTAATGCCTGGAGCAGGTAGAGCCTTGTCGAAGGTGCCAAACCTTTAACAAGATCGTCAAACAGCACCTGCCAAATAGTCGTGGTATAAACCTGTAGGTATTTAAAACTTGGGTCTCCTGTCTTCGCGCTTATAGCCCAACAGCCTCCAGGGACAAATGGTAAACGCCAGCTCCCTGACAACAGGTGTCACAACGTCACAAGTCACTACTTGACAATATATTGTACGTAGTAGAAACAGATAAGAACGGTTGGGGTTCGAAAGTTTTTCTTGTCAAAATTCATTAAATAAAATCGATGGAATCAGGAATTTAATCAATCAAGATGTGCATCGTCCAAATATTTAACATCCACAACGTTACCACTTTCCCCAAATAAACTGATGTTAGCTATACTAAATTATACGCCTGATGTTGAGTTTACTCCATGTTTTGTAATATAGTTTGCGAGTTCCATTACCTGAGGAGATGCCTCATGAAAAATTGTCTCAAATTATCCTTATGCAAAAATAATCTCCCCATGATTTATGTTTGTAAAAATCAATGGGCAGCTGGGGTCATTAGTTCCTGCTGTGTAACATGGAAATGCGAAAGCCAAGCGTTTCCATCATTAAATACACGGGGGACTTCCATACACGCTCCACATCGGTCTCTGTATAAACTATCTACATATTTTAACTAACGAGACAGGTTGTGACCCTAGTTGACTACATGTATAATATCACAGCCAATACTGATAAGATAACTCACAAGGAACATAATTATCTCGGGTGATAGTAACGGATCTTGATGAAACTGAATATGCTAATAAAGGACAATATAATTATGATAACCAAAAATAAAGTCATTTCGGGTTGAAATCATATTTGCAAAAGTCGTGGCATGTTAAAGCGACAAAAATGGTACATTTTCATACTCAATGGGATTGCGTTAGCGACCACATACATGGCATTGAAGTATGTAATCAGTTTTAGTGTACGTACCAATTACACATTATTTAACTGTCATACAATTTACTTAAGCATAGTATGCAGTTCACTTTTCAATGAACGGTTGATACAGAAACGAATACCGGTATTGAAATGTGCCGAACAAAAGAAGCTCATCTCATGACATATCACGAGTGTCAACCTCATCGATTTGGCTTACTTCTTTACATTTCAGGTGTATTTGGTACAATAAAACTGATTACACACTTCAATGCTATTATATGTGGTCGATAACGTAATCCCATTGCGTATGGAAATGTAGCTTACCAGTTTTGTCACTTTAACACGTCATAACTTCTGCAAATATGAACTTCAGTCCGAAATGACTTCATTTTTGGTTATCATATATTGTCCTTTATGAACATTATTAGCATATTCAGTTTCCTCGAGATCCTTTATTGTCACCCGAGGTATGTTCCTTGTTAGAAGCGCACCCTGAGCGCACCATTAGTTTCTTACCGTAACTATCTGCACGATATTGTTGCCGACACACTCTCAAGAAATGAGTCCGTGACAGTATAATATGTGGTACAAAGTACATTTTACTCCATGTTTCATACCCTTTCACGAAACAACTTTACTTGCACATATAAGTTACATGGTCCCCTTCTGAGTATCCAGCGACACTAAGCGGTGCAAACAAGCCGCGACAACAAACGGTGTTTGCTGACCTCTCCTCACTTTCAAGTGCCTCGACTTCACGCCATAATGAGTTTTACAGCCTCATAGCCCTTTCTTACGGCAAACTGTACTTGCCTTCAGATGAGGTGGTGTTTTTTCCCCCCTCCTTAACCCGCCCTGTGAATTCGAGCTGGCAATTTCCACTCGAGGTCTAATTACCGTATTGTGCTAATTGGCGAAGCGTTGAGCAATCATGCCAAGGGACGCTTGTAATCCCGTCTTGTTTCACTTAGTTGCTGGGGTCATTAAATTATAGCCATTTCTAACGTGCACGTTGCTGCAATCATGAAAATGACAGCTCCAGCCAACACCGGCAATGTATCAACGTCGGCCACCTTCGCGATGTCGCCATACCAAAGCCTCAAATATGCCTTATAGCCAAAAAGTGCTCAATATTTTATATACAGTAATTGAAGCTTCTGATACACCTCGTGTCATTTTCCGAAGTGTATTAATGTAATTAAGACTAATTTTTCGCTCATACAGTTGCAATATTCCCGAGGGGGTACTCATTCTCCTACTGATTGTATACACTATACAGGAATACCTGTGTATATTCCAATCTGTTCCAGTTTGCATTTGCGTCACTTTGGTTGCAGTTGTTGCTCGCTTAGTAATGACAACATTGGTGACACAAGTCTAAATTTTGAAAAACATGCTTTTATACCTGGCATGCTTGTGGATACCACTCCTAGTGTACAGCACGCGTACATACCATTCGCAGCTACACGCCTCCTTGCCCAATCCCCATAGAGCCTAAACCTGTTTTTCAATATTACAGAATATATTATTCACGTACCGAAGCAGGTTGGCATAGTGGATAAGGCGTCCAACTGCTAATCGGGAGGTCCTGGGTTCGAATCCCGGGGTCGGCAACTCTGACCGTGGTTTTCTGTGGTTTCCCACGGTCCTTCCAGGAAAATTCCGGAGTTGTTTCCGTAATTAATAGGCCACAGCCGCTTCCTTCCGTCCCTATCCTATCCCAAAAAGCGCAGTAAAAAGAGAGCAAAGAGTTCCAGGCAAAACAAAAACTTCCCCCCTAAAGAGCCGATAGGCTGATAACGGGGTATGAATTATATTATTATTCACGTGGAATTTAGTCAACGACTCAACGGCACACAGGCTCTACCATCTGAAGGCAAACAGAACGATCAGAGTGACATTTTACTGATTTCGAAATATGATGGTTTGAAATTTGAAATTTGCATTACCTCTTATGGTTATGGGATAATTGGTTTGCTCGCAAATTTCTTTATCAGAAATGTGACTCGACCATTAGAAAGTACATTAATCAATACCTAACTCACTTTTTGCCTGATCGTTCTGCATTTCAGGTTTTCACATGTTTTGCGCCACTAAAAATCCGGCTGCCCCGTTCATAGCATGAAGGTATCCCGAAACAGCGTCATCATAGTAAAAACAACGTCCCATATCCTATAAACTAGCGGCATCCAATGCACAAGTACGTAGGAAGTGCAAATTCGTTCTCATATTTTTGAGAGTTAACCCTCCTTGTGACGGTAAGCTGGAGTTAAAAATCACACAGCTTATCACCTAGGCCACGTTCTATGGACCCTTAAGCGCCATAAAATTCCCCTTAGCGTCGGCGAACACAAACATGTTAAGTACCGGTCAAAATACTACCCATGTGCCATCGTAACTCACCTCCAGAGGAAACAAGCGATTGAGTGCCAACCAACCCCGGAACGTTCGCGGGGTAACCAACTTAGGTGCTCATTTTGCTTCCTCCACCTCATTTCCGGCAATGGGATTTCATGCAGATGGAAGCTCCATATCCATTTTAGTGCTCCAATATACTGCCGACCACTCTTAAATTACCTGGCTCTTCAAATCCGGAGGTTTTGCTCACACAGATCAGGTCAAATATCGCCCTCAGCAAATGGATTATTGTACCACCCTCCAATGCCAAGTGCAAAAAATCCTGGCTCGATGGCTTATTATGAATCTTTAGGAGAGCCGGTTTCACTGAGCTCGGTATATGATAAAACCAGGTTTCTTTGGGAAAATCCCTACATATTTGTATGGATTTTTCTAAAGAAACCTGGTTTTATCATATACAGAGCTCGGTGAAACTGGCCCTAAATGGGCTTCACCAGGCAGAGAAAATTCTACTTGGTGATGGAAATAACTGACGATATTTAGTCCCCTATAGCATGATGTTCTCAAAAGCGGTAAAGAATAAAGGCGGGCTATATGTACAAGTATATCTATAGGGATATTCGAGAATCAGCTGTCAAATTGCATCGGAAAGCGTGGGGCAATATTCCAAGGATTTGGGGGCGTCCGATGAACTCTCAAAGGTTCAGAAGAAAAGCGGGCGTCGTCTTGTAAAAGCTAGAACGTGTGCTGGGCGACATTTTTCTCAATTCACTAGAATATATCGTCAGCCTGTGCCTGCTTTTCAGATCGATTTTTTTTAATGACCTCCATTTTATGCTAATTCTGAAAAAGTACGTGCATTTTGAACCGTTTAAGACTCGTTCAGCATAAGACCTCCTGTGATGAGTCACTACTTTTTCATTGTGCTGTACAGTTTTAAAAAAATTAAGCGGCCCTTCGGCATTCGGGTGGCATTGGCAGACTCCGTGACTTTTTGTTCTGATGTGGTAGGACCCCGTTTCCTCCCTTGAGGCTTGTCCCAACCGCTACAAAAATGCCAGGACAAAGCAAAAACATTTCCGAAAGTACAAAAAAGTAGCACAATTGCCGCTTGCCGCTAATACAACTTCGTATACTTATGTATTGTACTATTTTTTTCAGAACAAAATCCGAAACTGCGAATCCTCTAACTTTTCAACTCCCTCCGGCAGTGTATATACAATAGGCCCAAGATATGTTACTTCTTGAAATATATTCCGTGGCTTTTGAATTCCCCTGCGTGAAATATCAAGGTAGCAAAATCTGCTGTCAGGAGTTTGTTTGTTTAAAAAAAAAACACCAGAGCGACGTTCTTTATACATGACCCCACAGCAAAATTCCCCATGATTTGGCGACTGGGACTAAAAGTTGGCCTCTCCTGGGCAACACATCGAGGGATGGGTCCGGGCAATAAATGGATGTCGCACTACAGACGTCAATTCCACCCAGACCTCTTCTGGAGACCAATGAGGCCGCAAGAGAGTGGGAGGACAAAAAGAGACAATCTGACTCCTGTAAGATCGGTAGAGAGCGTCCGGTTCGAACAGGTACAAATTCGTACGACATAAAAATGGTGAAAACATTTCCAGCCAAAAAATAATCTATTGGGAAAGTCGCCAAACGCGGACCCCCAATTCGTCTTTCCCGTATAACTTCCTAAATGTTAAAGTTACACTTAATTGCTCAATGTCAAAAGATTCTTTGATTAGTTACCTAAAAACTGGCTATAACAAAATCCACGTAAATATTCCAAATTATGGCATTTTTGAATTTAGTAAAAGTCTGCAAAAATGATGCTCCAGGAAAAGGGTTCCAAATTCAGACCCCCTCCCTTTTTCCTTCAAATTAGGACCTCCAAATGCAAATAAGTAGTCTGGGGATAATGAAAACAAAGTTAAGTTATGCATTGGAATGAGGTATTGGAAAATATATAATGGTGAACATAAATAACATAAATAACAACAATTTAAAAGAAAATTAGCAAAACATCGAAGTCTGACATTGTAAATCGAAAATTAGTCGACGATCTAATCGCTTCAGGTTCCACTTAGCTGCCATCGTTTTCCATCATTGATTACCTAAAATTAACGAAGATAAGCCCACACACATTGGGGAAGGGCATTGCTTTGAAAACATGGCTTTTTAAAGTGTTGCGCATTTAAGTAACCGTTATATTTCTACATATATTGTTACTTCTACTCTATTTCTAGTAGCTTTTGGCCGTCTCGCTTTTAGTCTGAATCACCTAGTTGACAAAATAAGCCAGTGGTCCGCATTAAGCGCCGGGTCCGCGTTTGGCGACTTTCCTACTATAAGGAAATTACGTAAACGTGCGTTCACCTTCAGTAGATGAGCATACCCCAATACATTTACTAGACTGCTTATGGTGCGATTGCGTCCATAAAGAGGCCTCTGGTGGGCTGGAAAGTAGGGGCGGGCAATGATTTGTTGAGGTCTATTCTGCACTTGCGTGCACATTTCCTTCTCAAATGTCCCGGGTTAGTCTTCGCACCATCTCAGCACGTCAGACATGAAAACGAAGAGATTAGGTATTTCCCCTGAGAATGTGGGACCCGACGGGGGAAGGTCCTCCGCTCCAATTGTCGTATTCCCCACCCTTCCCCAGCCCCCATGCCATGGTGAGTGCATGACCTGAGCAGGAAGGTGATTAACCATTTGGCGCATGTGCCTGCCAGAGAGGAATATTCGATGGCTATGTCCCCTTTCTTCTTGTCCACAAATCGGAAACAATCATTTGACGCCTAACAGCCGGAAATAATTTCCTGCACGAAAAGTGTTCTAATAAAGGTGCGCCCTTCTCCTAAACCAGTCAGAATCCAAACTTGCTTCCAGGTAATAATCAGTCATAAAAAAGCAGACACGGTGCATGCTCTCGCAATGAATGCCTGGCTACTCATGTATCCTCAGAGGCAACAAGAGCATCGAATGTCGGCTGGCGGGTTACCAGAGTTAATGTGCAATCTAGCCGAAATATGTACGTAACCGAACTTGCCACTGACGCATATTGCTGCTTTACTCCCAACCACTTTCTCGAAAAACACGTCGGTGCAAGTGGTTCTGCCTGGGGTGAGGCAAGAGGAGCCCCTGGGGGATTACTGTATACGCCACTTTGCTCCAATACACGTCTCAGATAAAATACACCGTACACGGCAGGATACCGTATCAAAGTGGGAGTCATAGTTCTTTGCATTGCTCCGCTGTCACCATGTCTGCCAATAAATATGCAGAGTATCTCGCATTATTGCGACAGATTCGTGTCATCACTGGTGTAGCTGTAAGTTACTCTGGAGAAGGTAGACAGTTATTAACCACAAAGAAAAAAAATTCTGCATATGATTTTTAAAATGTTACATGCCACACCTAAGTAGATGTATTTCCTACAAAAGCGGCCATTTAGCGGGCAATTGTACGGAACTATTAATTGCACGATTAATATAATAACAGTAGTTAAATTATGGTTAAAAATCAGCAATAAAGTGCAGTGAATGGCCACCCATTTAAGAGCCATTAAAAATACTTGACTTTCTTGGTGGCTGAAAGGTAAACGAGTCGATTTGAGAAGCCAACAGAGTGTCTCACAATATACAGTAGCAGGCTTTTACTGGCTTCACTTCTACGCCTATTACAAGTATTCCAGCGGCTGCTTTTTTGCTCTGAAGGAACGAAAATGCATTGAATATCCACGTATCAGACTCCTCTGGATGACTATACCAGTTTGGGTCGAGTCTGAAAAAAAACTCACTATGGGACAAATTACAAGGCTATAAAACCAGGCCTTTTGGAAAGCCTCTACTTCATAATTTTTATAATGTTCTTTCAGTCGTTAAAAATCCCTGAAATCGCCACCACCAGCTGTGTACGGCGGTTTTCATTAATGAGAAATGTTCCATATGATTGGTATAACTCCAGGGAACCCGCCAGATACTAAGAAACATCATAGATTACAGTACCACAGAGTCAGTCTCTTGCCAGGCTCACCCAGTCATTGGCGCATGCGCGGCAATTCAATCAAGCTCATTAAAGGAGGAATGAGGAGTAATTAAGATGGTAAAACCAACAAAATTGCAAAATATGGCACCAAAAGAGTGATTGACATGGGTGTGCCAGTCAGTAATTACGGTGCAACATAATTACATGAACAGTTTATTGACCACCTCTGAGTTACAGACAACTTTCAATTTTTTTTGCTAAAACGGGGGGCTAAAAGAGTTTCATGCGTAAAATCAAGTAGGGGTCTTAAATCGAGGAAATAAATTGGTTGGGCATAAATTTCTTATCAAATGGTAAGAAATTCACCAGTGAACACAGAAGCGTTGGATGAAAATAAAGAACATTTCATTCTTTCTCATCATTATGTATTGCGTCACAGGTGTCAAAAGTGGACCTAATAAATGAAGACCACAATTCAATAAGGGTCCAATTGTGAAAATTGAAAATGTCCAGGAAGCGAAAAAAAACATATTTATTTCTGTTTCTGTTCATGGTAGGCAATTGTGCTCTAAATCTAATGACAGATATGTACAACATGAATACCTGACAGCACTTTCCTTGAAATGTCCATGTAAATTATATTTTATTCAAATACTTTTAATGCTCACAAGTGGGCCCTTCTTGCATTGTATCGTTCCTTTGGCTTAAGGTGGATATGAAGCTACTTCCCTAGTCAATTCAGTGTCTAGAACAAAAACGCTAATTAGAGCAGTTAAATTCGGGGAAACATATGCATCTAATGCAGTAGTGGATGCTGATGAATCATATGCATTCCATTTTAAAATCCACCGTAAACTCGATTTCTTACAGGGCAAAACCTAATTCACTTGCAACACATTGCCAACCTACTAGAATGTACACACCTGAATTTTTAGTTTACCATAGGCAGCATATTTAGGATCAAAGGCGACGCGACGGTAGTGGGTGACAGTTACGAGGCTCTACAATGTCGTGTTACATCCATTACATATAATACACATTATCTTCGGAAAGGAAAGGGGATAAGTATAGGCTTTGATTTACGGTAAGTTGGTAGACCTGTTGGGAAATAGAGGTGGCAACGCGGCTTTCGCCCCTCCCCCTGTCCAAGATGGCGCGTTCCAAGTGCACGATGCTCGACATTTTCTGGCTAGGTTGAAATATACTGTATTTGTGCGCTTATTTATTACAGTATAGTTTTATCTAAGAACCCTGGTTGTGACCACATATTTCAAATTCGGACAATCTGCGCGCCATTTCGTAGGAAGACTGCCATGTTGCCACTTCCTCCCGTGCCTCAGGCTAGCCCCGCCCCCTTTTTCTTTTTTCGACGATAACAATTTAAATCATTCGGTTTGATATGTTTTTTCTGCGTTCTTTGTAATTACTATATTATTCTTCACATTTCACATATATTAATTTCAAACTGTCAAAATGTGAAGATGCTTTCAAATAAAGTTTTAATTTAACATTGGAGCTTATGGACAGTCGGCACATTCTGAGCCATTTTGCGAGCTTATTTGCCCGGTTAGGAGTGATTTTTTTCCACCATTGGGAAGAGGGCTTCTTATTCTATAAACCCTGTGAATTTCAAAACGATGTCAAAATGTGAACCTTAGCTTCATATCCACCTTAAATATGGAGAAATAAACCGTCTCAAGATAAAATGAACGAATAACATGAGACACATTATTCGTTTCAGAGTAATTACATATTATATTTAATTAAATTTAATGTTTTTTTTGGTCTCCCATGCCACCTAGGTCTACCTTATAAAGTAGCGGCCATATTTGACCACTTCCCGAGGACGCAGGTCAATGATTTTTTGGTGACATATAGACAGACAAGTCTACTTTATTTTCCACTATGTTTAGCAACGCTCCTCAGAGGGGAACGTTCTAAATGGTAAAGTAACGCATCTTATTCAGAAATAGCGATGAGACAAAAATCACGTCGCGCTTAAAAATCACCGCTATTTTCAAATCGCGGGTCACTTGTAGTGTATTAAAATCGCGCTTTTCAAGTGACAATCACGTTCGTCAATCGCGTTTTGGTCTGTCGATGGTTATAGGCCTTTTTCAGCCATTACTAGTGACATTTCGCCTCTTCTTGCATTTTATACGGATGGACATCCACCTCAGGAAGTACAATATGCAATAAAAGCATTTCCGTAAAAATTGACAGTTGGGCCCTTATTGCATTGTGGCATTCAAATAGTCAAATCTGCAGAATGCAGCTATATACCGAACTGTGGCAACATGCCTTGTAATTAAGCGCGCAAGATGAAAGTGGCCAATCAGTTGCATACTTTCCCCTACAAGGCTGCTGACAGCTTCACGCACAGGCCCAACATGCCCCTGCAGTAGTCTGATTCAGCTCAACTCACCTGCAAAGAGAGAGAAACCTGATTAGACACGATATTATTACAGTACAAGTATGACAACTGACTAATATACTGTAGCATATTATGACCAAATCGAAGCGGTGCGGTGTACTGTACTTGAACAATGCAGAGGGAGTAGAGGGGGATTACCCGTGGCGGCCCGCACGGCATGAACTACATCCATATTCACCGCGATGAAACAGGCAGGCTTAAATGACTGAGACTGAATTACTAGGAGTATTTCAATCAGCATGTACAGTAATGGTAGGCTAAAGTGCAGTACAAATAAAGTGTTCAATTTTGTCTTCTCTGATGTTAAACAATTTGTTCAATCTTCATATAACTGATATATTCACTGCTTCTTAACATCCGAGAATGTGAATAGGCCGAAGCCTCTGCAACTAACTTGTAAGACGGCTCCCGATGGCTTCCTTCAATAAAGTCAATGAAACTGAAAGCCCGTGTAATCATTTTATCCTCTATGCCTTGGATTGGATTCGAAATGAAGCAGCCAGTGTTGTATTTTAGTCCCTTCAATCTAGAGTAGTCATGATCTGATGTTGCCACCGTGGAAGACCAGATAGGCCCCGCCCACTGGAAATTCACACTTGGAAATATGTTCGACTATTTTTTGTAGTATTAGGGAAAGCTGATGAAGAAATAGCATTGGAGTAGAGCTTAACCGTATTTCCCGTCTTGTCACACCCCTGCTGAGTTGCAAGGGAGGGGTGTATGTGGGGACTCGGGAGCGGTGGAAGGGAGTTTATTGGGGATAGAAGAGGTAAATAAAGGAGTCCCTTGCCATCAAGTCATAAACTATATATGATAGTTGTTGGAAACCCCGTGGATTCGGTTCCCGCGCCTTCCACATTTGGCAGCAGTACTGGCCATGACTGGTGATAGGGGTGGGGCCTATCTTGTCTTCCACGGTGGCAACAGCAGGATACAGTCATACAGACATACAGTTGTTTCACAAGTCATTGCGCGTATTTTTAAATTCTAAAACGGTAACACATATAGAGGTGACCTTTGCTGAGTTTTGAAGCTCCGGCGATTACAATTTGATCTGGCATATAGATGTCGCCTATATCGCGAGGGAGGCGGGGAAACAAAAGGGGATCGTGACCCTNCCCCCCCCCCCCCCCAACCACCACCACCGCACCATCGCATCGCCCTAACTGCAAGACGGCTTGGAGCTGTTGGACGCTACATGCTGGACAATCGGCGATGGACAACACAGGAGCTTGCTTTCGAGTGTGAGACAAGTCAGAGCACTATGCTTAGGCCTCTGACAGACTGAAAGGTCTCATGAAGCTGGCTAGGCATCCTCACTGGTTCTTCACCATCTCTTTGAGGTACAACAGTGCCATCATTTTGCCTTCCGCTTGGAACTCGATCGCATTGAGGGCGATGGTTTTTTAAAAACAGATTGTGGATATGGATGACACATGGCTCTGGCCATAGTTCTCTGACTTGTCCCACACTCAAAAGCAAGCTCCAGTGCGTTGTCCATCTCCGAGTGTCCCGCATGCAGCGTCCAACAGCTCCAGGCGCGTCAGGCTGGAGCCGTCTTAGGGCGATGGTGCGGTGGGGAGGTCATGATTCCCTTTTGTTTCCCTGTCTCCCTTGCGATATGGGCGATATCTATATGCCAGATTAAATTGTAATCGCCAGAGCTTCAAAACTCCGCAAAGGTAATCTCTGTATGTGTTACCGTCTTTGAATTAAAAAATACACACAATGACTTATGAAACAACCCATAACATAATATGCTAACATAATTATGCTACACTTCTAGCTTCCTTTGGCGACCGACAAGTCACATTCAATTTCGTTCTTCCACTGACCTACGTTTCCTCATTTTCGGACTAGACCAAATGACGTGATTCAATTCAATCCGTGCATGAACTGATGCTCTGGTTTACCAACGTGATGACTGGGTTTAACACAATCAGTTTTTACTTATAACCTGACCATATTGATCACATATGTTTCGCCAAAATACAAATATCAGATAAAATGATCAACACAGTTGGTACCATTGAATGTTTCTTCTAAAATGTCTTCAACGTGGTTAACATTTACACCATGAAAATCACTACGTCATATTTTTTTGTCCCTGTACCCGACTGCCATGTCCATGTTTTCAAAGAACAGTTCCCAATGCACCTTTCATGTAGAGGTGAAAAGCAAAAGTAGTTTAGTCCAGAATACTTTTTACGGGGGAAAATCAGTGTCCTCTAGTAGGAACCATAAAGATTCACTAAACTTGCTCCACACTCGAAATTCGCTCTTTTCCGCACCATAATATGCTAATTCTGAAACTCGTTCCCACACAGTATACACCACCGAAAAGTTTTAGCTTGGAACTACTACAGTAACTTTTGCTCGAAAGGTAAAGTGAATCTAGCTGGTTTTGTCACAGAAAAATATGACTTTTGCTTTTACATAATCTTTAATTACTTCGCTTGAAAAACCTCCGCAAAAAAGTCATTGGTCTATATGGGTTTCTAATGCGACGTAAGCGCAAAAAGAAAATCGAAAATTTCGTCGCCAAGTCATATCGGGCTGTTTCTGCTCTCAAATAACAATATGGAACCACTCAATTATCGGAAACCTAATTTTCCCCTTGTTTAAAAACGTCAATGCATGTTAAAAGCCAGCAAAAAGCACATAGCTGGTTTCGCTTGAAAGACCCTGTTTTCCCAAGGATTTTTGGCCAAAATGTTATTTTCTCGTACTTGTAAAGCATACTCTGCAACAGGATGGAAGGCTACATGGACCTAATGCAATATCAAACTGATTTTTCCAGGATCGGATCTAGCTGCTTTTACTTCTCAGTTCCACATACAATAATATAGGCTACTACAGTTCACAAAATGAAGACGTGACACATATATCAGAACAATATACTAAAGACGTGTAATAATGTGATGTTAAAGTAGGCCTACTATCTCCTGTCGTCATAATTATCAGGTGAGTGAATCATCCGTTCGTGTTGATGGTTTTGTTGGGTTACACATAACAAAAACTCTTCTGACGACGGTGCGTGGTTAATGTTTTCTAATGTTGTTATTTGGCTGCACAAACATGTCAATTCATCACTTTGATCGGACGGTACGAATTGGTGCCCCCTTCACTGTCTCGGCACATTCTTTCTGGAACCCTTCAGAGGCTCAGATTTTGTTGTGAACACAGTGACCGCTAGAGCACATATTATTATCACGGTAATAAAACTGAAGACCAGAATTTTAGGCAACACCGTCTCGTGCCCATTTCTGAATATTACAGAATAGCAAAATGTGGACGTTTATTGTGCCTACATAGCACAAGTGGGCCTACATTTGTCCTTTGACTCCAAACATGGACTTTTCGCTTATAGCTTTATTCTTGCAAAGCTCTAGTTTATGCTACTCTCCAGAGATTATAATTCCAAAGTCCCAGCCCCATTCTTCCGGTCAGAGACCGACTCTGTGTGTTCCAGTCTTCCAATTCCGAGTTATTATTTTTGGCTACCGTCCACTATACACCAACCTCCCTGGTCAACTCCGAGCAAAGGCCACGCAGTCATGGCACAATTAGCGTATCTCACAAACTAACTGGAACGTCAAATTTTTGCGACCCAACCCGCAGGCCAAAAAGGTTACACTGCCATCTGATGACAATTCGGGAAGTCTTGCACTCATTAGCACGCTCAGTTGATCTCATGCTCGTCGTTTCCTTTTATATTGTGGACTGTTAACTCACTGGAGCGGCACCTGAACCCAGAATCCTAATTGCGCAAAGTTCGCCCAATCGGTACATTCATTCGAAAAGGTGTTCCAGGTACAAAGGAAGCTTACA
Organism: Catajapyx aquilonaris; assembly: GCA_000934665.2. Taxonomy (NCBI): domain Eukaryota; kingdom Metazoa; phylum Arthropoda; class Diplura; order Dicellurata; family Japygidae; genus Catajapyx; species Catajapyx aquilonaris. The sequence continues at coordinate 49,308 of JYFJ02001851.1, read as the reverse complement.
GAAGGAAAAAAAAGGAAGTGCGTCGTCAATCTCTTCGCCTGGCTGCTTCTTTAGGAACCATGGCACGAGGTTCTTTCCGAAAAATCCCATCCGTCTTTTTGTGTGTGTTCCAGTGGGAAGGAACCCGCCACCTCAGCAGCCGAAGAAACTGAACAATTTATATATCAGGTCATCTTTTTTCCCTATACTTCAGGGGGTTCTCCGAGATACAGATTCCAATTTTCTCGACGTGGTGTCAAAAGACGGCATATTATTTTATTTCCTAAGGATGCCATGGTGCCCAGGTGATCATCTAGCATACTGACTTGTGTATGTTTGTATATGAACACCATGCATAAGCTGGCTTTGCACATATGAATTTCGACTGGCCTTCCGCATCACATTGGGTCATCTTCTCTGATTAGCACCAGCAGTGGGCCTTACAACCGTTTCTGAATGTAGCCTATCTAGTTTTCCCACGCACAGGTGGTGTGGAGTCAAGGACTTGAGAACTGGTGGTGCCGAACTGACCCGCTCATTTCCAAGGTGTGGGTGAAGGAACCCGTTGCTCAGATCTGTGGGGGTGGATTTGTGGTCTCGCCCTTGAAACTAACCCAGCACTAGGCCATCACGGTTACATAAACGCGAATGAATGGGAATAACTTTAGAAAAGGTGAATGAATGGCATGAACCTGGCCGGTCATTGGATATGCGCCTGGTGTATATGTGCGTGGGTTGCTGGAGGAGGAAAGGGACCTCTGGCATGCGTAATTTGCACTTTTTTGTTATTCAGAACATGGTGTCTATGCAATGCTCTGTTGTCACTAACTGCTGCGTCTTCGTATTTGTAACAAAATAATAAGTTATAAGCACCTGCTAAAGGATTATACAGTTTTGTACGTCTGCCCTGATTTATATGCATTATACGCTCATCTAGATTCATGTCATTACAAATCCACTTGTTGCCAACGGGTCATTTGCATTTACTTTGGGATTTCAAATTACTGTACCATACTGCAAGAGGTATTTATCGTGGGCCACTCCATAATAATCTACTGTATATAGGCTACTGTACAGTAGCCTACGTAGGTTATAATACTATTACTAGGATAACATTTAAAACGTTAAAGCCAAATATTCGACGAAATTGTCAAAAAATGCCAATGAATTATAACAATATATTGTCAAAACTCGGAATAACCTCTTAGGAGGCGGGATAACAATTCCATTAATTCCCATTGTCTGCAACTCTCAATTTACCGGAAATAATCCCCGAGTAACTTCCTTAGTTACCAGGCTGCCTATAACTTCAGGCTCAATGCCACGGTTTGCACTTGATCCATTCAACTACTTGCGATTACAAGGCATCTGCGAGCAGAGGTGATTGTGTTTGGAATAATGAGCGAAATCTTCATTTGCTGGCCCTTGATCGCACCAGGGAAAAACCGTCGCCAAATCTCTTGATCGAAAAATAATGGTCGGAAGACGGGGATTTTCGGCTTGCATAATCAAACACCTACATTTGCTTGAGTGTAAGTACTAATGATAACATCTCAACTATCCTCCTTTTGCAGAGGCGGGATATCTGGTAGTCTCCGCCATAAGTGTTCCATAGAGCGTCATCCGAGTGCATTGAGGTGATGGAACAGTAAAAGGGTGATAACGAGTTGATGTGCCACAGTAGGCACACAAACGTGGGGAACATTCCTGGTCACACCAGCCGATGATGTTCATATTAGTCATAAACTCGTTGTTAATCATGAAACGGCACGTTTGCATTTCAGATTCTCAATACGAGTAGGCCTATTATTATTTGTATCCAACTCAAATTGTTCTCTTTACTTTGGAGAGTGATGCTAGCATCAATACCTGGTCATACTCTTTTTGGATTTGGCCTTCATCACAGGCACTATAATGTCATTGGCTGGATCAGATCATGTTATTCGCCAAAATTAGGCCATTGCCTGATTATGTATTACTGCCAATTATACATGAGATGAACTAATGGCATCAACAGTGCATGCGACTCTCATCAATATGCCCAATCCTGTATACAGAGTGTCCCTATGCCAACGGTAACCAACTGCTGCTGCTAAGTTATTTATTGTTGTTGTTGTTGTTATTATTATTATTATTATTATTATTATTATTCGACCGAAGCAGGTTGGTGTAGTGGTTAAGGAGTCCGACTGGTAATCGGGAGGTTTTGGGTTCGATGCCCGGGGCCCACGATCCTGACCGTGGTTTTCTGTGGTTTCCCATGGTCCCCCAGGATAATTCCGGGATCGCTTCCGTATAATAGGCTACAGCCGCTTCCTTCCTTCCCTATCCTTGGCCCCATCCATGTGTGAAAGTTTCAGAAAGAATTTGAATGGTAAAATGGTGGTGTTCCACCCNCCCCCCCCCCCACCCCCTAATGGAGCGCTGATTCTCCCAATGGGGTTATTATTATTATTAATTAGTAGTAGTAGTAGTAGTAGTAGTAGTAGTAGTAGTAGTAGTAGTAGTAGTAGTAGTAGTAGTAGGTGGATACCCTTATCATCAGCTCCTCCGTTCTCTCTCCCACAGCAAATGACGTTGGTGAATACTGAATACAGGGTAGGCTATATTCCAGCAGCATCGAGTGGGTAGGGGTGGTTTGTACCCTCGTTTCCCCCATCCCCTTCTCCCTCCCCAACTGGAATCCGACTGCAACCATTCCCACGGCGTACCAAAGCCCCTGCCTGCCTGATGCATATTGGTTTCTAGCACTAGTGTCCTCCGAAAACAAAGCAAGTCACGATTCCATTGTGTGTCGCTATGCGACAGGCACCAGCCACTGCGCTCGTAACGAAACCGAATACGAAACAATTCCCCCACTGTCCCACACTGAGCATCAAAGCCTCTCACTATGTTTACTGCCAGATAATAATTACTCTCTTTCAATTACACTTCTCTACAAGCGCCATGGCATGGCCCTCCTGACCACCCACAAAGACTCAATATACCAACGCACTTTTGCGCTACATGGTGATCTCGACATAATAAGAATGTCAAGGAATTAGTGCACAAATTATATTTCAGTTATTCCTGATAGACCAATATCAAAGCTGGATTTCTCCTACCGTAACAGAAAGGTGACAGGCATGTATACTTTAACCGCCCGCTTTGCCGTCCCGAGTTCGAGCCTCGCATTTGGCGGGCTTACTTCGATCGAACTTGAACCACAGATGGGGAAAAGCCCGTACAAAACTCTACCGGCCTCACTACGTGCGTTAGTCATTCTCTAATGACTCAGTCATATTATGAACAATTATCTGATATTTATGCACTGATTTCGTGATTCTCCATCGACTCGGAATTCTGGGAATCATTATGGTTACAGTAATGTTCATCAATTATCATAGTTATGCCAGGGGACTCGGTGTGTGTGTGTCTTCATGCTGTAGCGCCCACATAACCAAATACAACAACAACCAACAAAGCAACATGGCAAACCAAGAACTCCCCTTGTTCAGTCGAGAGATCGAAATCGGTACCTCAATGGTTGAATGTGCGGGCCGCCACCACTAAGTTTACCCGGAGTTGAATATACAGTACAGCTTGTTCACGTACATATTACCAAGTTTTGGCCGGCTTGCCACGAGCTACCGAAATACGTATTGATCCGTCTTTATCTTCCCAAGACTATGAAAATAGGGCTTTAAACGTCGGAGGCTACGTGTTCGACCCTCCCCCAACCATCCCTAACATGTGCCAAAATTCCTTTGTGTACTGTCCATTCCTAAACCTTTCCAGGGCAACAACCCCCCTATTTGCTTAGCAACAACAAAACCATTTCACATCAAGATCCTACACAGGCCTACGGTACGCTTCACGTCATAATCAATGAGGGACAAATTCACCAGACCCCGTCGCACGCACAAATAACAACCACCATAACTGCGCACTCGCTCCACTTCTGCTTGGCTTCTGCTTTCCTAGCTTGCTTCTTTAGAACTAAAGGACCTTCCACTGACCCAGCCATCACTGCTTATGATGCACTCAAAATGTATTTAAACCCTTCCAGAAAGCAGTCAAATCATTATTGCCGCGACTCAAAATTAAAATCCTGCCTACTAAAATGTGAAAGTAACCATTTAAAAAAAGGCTGTCAATGTAATCATCGCTACAACTAAATTAATTATAATAAATGGTCTCGTGTCATTACATGACAAATTACCCGGCATAAATTAATGGACGCGCGGTATTTAACAAAGCATATCATTTTACAATGTATATCAACAAACAACAAATTGGGTGGCTATAGGAGTGCTCTGATTATATTGCAGTTCATGTAACACAGCACATGACTACTTACTATAGGTCCAACTCTGTGTAATATTACCAGCAGGTCAACACGTCAACAGCATAATGACCTGTCTGCACGAGCAATAGACTAGCAGCGCACATTCCTGCAATGCCACGCCTTCCCCTCTCCATTATTATGATTATGATTATTATGATTATTATTATAATTATTATAAACCTGGTGCCTGTAATCCTACGCATAGTTGAAAGGTGTCCTAAATTCAACCGGAAAAGTAGAAGACCTAGCCCTTCCGGTCAAGCCCCCGTCATAGAGGCATTTCTCCATTGCCTAATTCCCATATTCTGGTCACCATCAACTGGCAGGCAAAAGGTCGTGTGTTGACCTCAGTCACTTTTTGTTAAAACTGAACAGAGACCCTTTGATAAAACGGTGCCAGCCACACTCCGTCTGGTCTACTCCAGACTTGGCCTTGACACTACAATGAGCTCTATATACAATGAGTCCTACAATCTCACAAGCGTGCAACAAATTCGCCTCCCATTCCGGACAATCCTACACTGACTTAAGGTATGCACTGTACTGTAACCGGTATGGGTTCGACGACCGTTAAAACTTTGGCATTAAATATCAAGACATCATCGTGCATAATTTTTGTGAGCAAGTCTTGTCTTCCTCCCCTCCCTCCCGCTCCCCTTTTGAACTGGCTAAATTAGAATAATATGGCACTTTAAAAGGTCGCGATTTACAATGATTTCCGGAATAAACAATGTGTGGCGACCATTTGCGTCCCACTAAGAAAAAAAGTCATCGCCATAAGCAGCATAGAGCAGTATATTTAGCCAGAGCGGAAAATTTGGAGATCCCTTGTCACCGGGTATTACTTTCATAACTCCGCCTAATTACTTGCCAAGATTTTATCGCCTGTAAAATGTTACCCATTCTTCCTGATTTACCCGCATTACTAAAGAATACGCCTGTGGCTGAATAATCCCACTCGAGACACCCACAAAATATGCTGGAATCATTATTAATAGGCCTACGTCACAGAGAGAGGTATCGCAGGAGGAGAGGGTACCTGATTAAACATAGCCATTGAAAAAATTAGATTTTGTATTCAAATCATTTGGCCGTAAACTCTTCCGGTTTGAATGGCAGAAAACCAATATCTTTAGAGGTCAACGGCGCATATCCTGATTTTCCTCGAACAGCCCTCGTCAAGGGCCAACAACGATGCTTCTATTCAAACTAACATCAGAAACTGTGCTTCCCTCGCCAATCTAATCGCGACGTATTTTTACTCAATATTATTATTATATTATCGCAATCCAAGGGTCTCCCCAATACACTGTGATCGAAGAGAAATTCGAAAAGGTCGGCCCCGTGTCTTTCCCTGGTGGCCCCACCCGGGGTCATGAATCTCTGCAGGCCTAATTCATGGGAACCGGAAAATGTGGGATATCTCTTCCACACATACACGCACGATACCACAGTCATTACTGGAGGGAGGGGTGTGTGCAAGTCTGCAACGCTCTTTTCATTGCACACAACAGATTGTACGGCACAAAATAATAGGCTGAACCAGTTGGGACTATTTCTAATGTGGACACTCCCTGACAATCTGGCTGGTCAAGCGCACCTGTCCAGCTGGGTAATAGTAAGTCGAAGCAGATTTCCCTATAGCAAACATTCGATTAGCGAACACGAGAGCATAGCAGACGAAGAGGTAGCCAAGCAAGCGTGCATTTCCCACGGCCCTCAGGCACGAAACAGTCCTGCAGGCAGGCCAAGGAACCCAGGTCCCGCCACAAAAATTCAGTCTTTCCGTGTTGGAATTTTCTATTCTGCCTCCGGACACACGCTCATTTCCTTCTGTCACCCAGTGCCAAAATTTCTACTATAGACTACATACCTTCCCACCTCTTTGAGCGACTAGATATACTTCCCGGTAAACTTGGGCATGGAAATTACATACGTACGGTCGTGTCTCATCCAACTGTAATTGGTATTAGTTTCAAACTCTGTAACAAATCATTATGCGGGATTACACACACAAAGTGGTCTTACCAGGTCACCCAGTGAATTTTAAAATCTCTGAACATGGAGCGAAACCAGCCCTGCCAAATCCGAGGCTGTATTGACCCAGTCGAATAGCAAATACAAGTAATCATCCCCGATGACGCCATGGACCCCAACTCCAGCCTCGCCTGCTAAATTCCATGTACATCAGAGTCGATGACGTCATGTGTGCGACAAGAGTGGAATACTGAGGACGGTGTTCCTCTTCAATTCGGATTCTTGTAAACCTCGGATATTAGGCACACGTTCCACTTCTGATCTGGAAATGCCCTAATAAAATAAGTGCCCTTATTCAACACGATTCAGCAAATTGGAGAATGTCATGCGACGCTAATAGAGAAGCGCACTGTAGCCACGAATTACAATCTAGGAATGGATACCACGTGATAGGTCCTCTTGGGCCTTTTAGGGGATCATCTTGATTCATTGCCTGTGCTGTCATGGGTTTTGATTGTGACAGTAAACGGGACAGCCCCGAGAAAACTCACGCGAATACGGAGAGAAGCCATAGACACTCTGTCCACATGTAAGTATACTCTGTACGACCCGGGGATCGAACTTGGGACCTTACATCCACGAGTTACACTAATAGAACTTAGGTGTAAAAGGAACAATTCCAACAGAGCAAGCTCGGCACAATGAGTTGGTAACACTACGAGGTTTGACATTCTCCGCAGGTTTACTCACTCTAGTTATGTTCCATTAATCAGAAAGTGTCCCTGATCCCGTCTCATAATAGTCACCCCAGTTTCTAATCCAGTGAACAATGTTTCCCATATGCATACAACTTTTCGGATATAACCTGAGCCTGTGCAACTAGGCGCCGAGTGTCAAACCAATTCATCCAGTAAAATAAAAGGTCGCATTGGACCTTCATCCGCAATGGCATATAACGAAGCGTATTAATTTGAAGCTATGAATATTCGAGTGAACCTAATTGCAGTCACTTGTTCGGCCAAGTACTATTTTAGAGCGTTACTGTTTGACGACAGCTTATACGGATAATAAAGTAAAACGATGGAGCCGAGTACAGAGAATAACTAGGCTAAAGTCTAGGCTAATGTATAAGTATCCCTGGTCTTTGAATATTTCTCACTGGCGATGATAATCATTCCAGAGAGGTAATTTTGAACTTAATATGCGCTTGTAAACCTAAGGCTATGGATCCGCTTCCTCTGTCTCAATAAGTAAAACCTGCGGGCTATAGCAGCATATACTCAGGATGGGAAATTAGGCCCTTCAAAAGCCAGAGCAGCTGCAAAAGTACTTTAACATGCAGGATGCGAGACGCAGGCCTCTTTCTTGCGTCACTATCGTGTTGATTTATGCCATAGGCAGCTACATAATGCCAAGTGCAAGGACTGAGACACAAGTACTTAGTCAAGTTGAAAAATTCAAAAAGTAATTATTCATTTCGCTATTCACATCCGCAAACATAGCGACGCACACGTTTATTGGCCTCACGTAATTTATTTGTCCCTCAAATGATTAGGTTCATTTGGCGTTACCAACTTTGGCTGCGCCACGATATCAATGGCATGGGGTGGGTCTGAAGGCCAAGACCAGCCCCCAGTCACTCCCTATACAAGTGCATTGCTACCCCTGTGACGTTACCTGATCTCCCCCACCGAGGGGGTTTGGCCACGGTCGGCGCTAAAGTCAAGTGCCAGTACAGGTGGCGCCTTACCTAGCGGTGCAATTCTGAACCCTTTTGGTCGATTCCGATTGGCTGGAGGTAGTGTATTGGTTAAAAAGAGTACAGGTGGCCTTTTTAAACACCAGCCAATCGGAGTCGACCAAAAGGGTTCAGAATTGCCCCGCTAGGACTGTAAGGTCGGCGCTAGAGTCATGAACCGAGATGGTGGCCATCTCGGTTCATGACTCTAGCGCCGACCGCGGCCAATCCCCCTCGGTGGGGGACATCAGCTAACGTCACGCGAAAAGAGGGAGCTGGCCAAGACCAACGAGATAGAATAGGGTAGAGGCCGTAAAGGTCACGTGATCTTTGGCGTCCATGCCAATTCACGGCAAGACCATGCGCTCATTTGAAATTGCCGTATTTCTAACCCTGTTCTCCTCTGTCTACACTCCTGCCTCCTGGCGGGGGTTGGGAATAAATCAAAACGTCCCCAGACAGGCTTTTCTTCCTAGTCCCGCCAGGAGGCAGGAGAGGAGAACAGGGTTAGCGATAATACAATTTCGAAGTTCTTGCCGTGAAGTGGCATGGCCGCCCGATGGCCGCCATTTTGCTTCAAAGATGTCCGACCTTTACGGCCTCTACCCTATTCTATCTTGTTGGCCAAGACAAACAAGTCGCTCTCTTGCGTCTTTCCACGCCCTCTCGCGCCTGTACCATCTCCTCATCGCCTCAAAAATTTAACACTTACTACAGGTCTATATATCAATGTCCATATTATTAATATTTGGATACCCGTGACAGGCATGGGGCCTCGTCAAGGGGGCCCTTTAAATTCCCTACTTTATTAATCACCTCATTGTTGATGGATCTTGCTAGTGGAAGGAAATTCTTGTCTACTGATGCAAATACTGTATCTCAGCACGGTGAGGTCCATAGAAACCATGTCCTTATGAGAACTCGACCATCACCTGACTCGGAGATAGAATAGACTTAGTAGAAGGAGACCAGATCAAACCACTAGCCTACATCAACGTGCCGTGCATAAATTGCCATACATTTATTTACTGTATCATAATCCCGCCTTCGTTGCACACTACAACGAAGGCGACGTCGTGACTTTTTCTTTGGCCAGTTTTTCTTAGTAGCAATGTCATGCCTATACGACCATGAAAACACCACAAAACCTCTATAAAATAATAAAAATGCAGGAAGCATGTCGGTCATGATGCCGCACTTAATAGGTGGGACATTACTACTAAACTGAAGTTACAGGCTGGTGAAGAAGGTGTCCGAGGTGATCCACGCTCAATAAATGCATTCGAAAAAATTATTCCATACTCTCAAAGTGGTACGGGACAGTACCACAACCGATTCGTGGTTTTTAAAATGGATTACAAGAAATTCTGCACGTAAAAATCCCAGCTCCACTTCCAAAACTCCCTTTTATGTGCTGCTCATAATTTGCTTCGAATAAGCTCCATAGCATTACTCTAAGCTGATTATTCCCCCCATCGCCAAACACAGTTGGGTGCCTATCTGGAACCACTACATGGCGATACTGGGGGAGTTGTGGGAAAACATCAGGCCAGACGTACATAACTGAAAAGTTTGCAGCTGAACTGACCATTCGGTATATGATAATAATATCTTACCCCGTATCAGCCTTTTTCGGCTCTTTAGGGGGGATTTTTGTTTTGTCTGGAACTCTTGCGTACATTATTTTTTACTTTGCTTTTTGGGATCTGATAGGGAAGGAAGGAGGCGGCTGTGGCCTATTAATTTAGGAAACAACTCCGGAATTCTCCTGGAGGGACATTGGGAAACCACAGAAAACCACGGTTAGAGTTGCCGGGGCTCGAACCCAGGACCTCCCGATTAGCAGTCGGACCCTATAGCCACTCCACCAAACTGCTTCGGTCCATTCGGGATATACAGTATATAGCAGGGCTATTCAACTGGCGGACCGCGACGCCATTTTGTCCGGACCGCGACTATATACAGGACAGTTTGAAATAGCATTAAAAATTACTAATTCATGACTTTTTGAAAAAAGTGCTACCAATTTCATCAAATACACGCCCATTCAAATCTCCCACATTCACCTAAGCTCGTGTGACCTTGAACCCCTCAAACCCTTGAAACCGGGGCCCCAATTGCGCCTGCGACGGCCTTGCTCCCCACACTTTACGGCTTGTTCACCTTGTGCTTATGTAACCAATTCTGCAGATAGCACGTGGGTAGATCACAATAATGTTTTGCGCCTATGAACATGAAGATTAGATAAAAAAGTAAATATAAATATACACACGCATATCGAGAAAACTACTAAGAAAGAGATTGGCGTCAAACATTTTCATAGAATTACAATTACTTCGTCTTGAGTCGTGCCATGACAATAGCATCAACAACGTCAAATCAGGTAGTGGCAGCCTTCATTTCCCGAAAGTGTCATCGTTGCATCATGCCGTACTTGTCAGAGGATCGCTCTTTTGTGCGAATTGATGGGGGTGTGTACGAAAAATATTCAACAAGAATTTGAAAAACTAGCTAGCCATGTTTTGCTCCGTCATTCTTAGAACCAAAACATTTGTAGGCTGATGTTCTTAGCCTTCTGATACTTCCGGGGAATATGTGCACCTCTTCGACACATATTTATACTTGCTTTATTATAAACTGGCCTGGCAAATAGAGACTGCTCCATAGAAGTCACCTTAGCGCTATCATGCTTCGCGAGTAATGTAAGACCATGCAATGGATCTGCATTTGCATCGCCTTGTTGACACGCAGCCTGATGCGCTGTCATGTTCCATGGAGCATTCATCAAATAACTGAAAACCTTCCACATCGTCCGTGTAACCCGTCAGCAATGCAACTGACCAACATTTTCTATACACACATGCCACACACAATTTGCAGGGAACCAGCACCATGGCCAAAGAGGTCCTCACTTCGATGCCCGGATTCGATCGGAGCAAAATGTGGTTCACTATTCCATGCCACCAATCTCTTCCTATAGCAAAATTTCAAGTACCACGACATTTAAAAAAATGATTGGGCCGGGCACGTTTATAGCCGTCCCTTAAACCTCACGGAAACAATCGCCCGGGAATAAATTTAATCTTCCATGTCCCTGTTTTCTCCTCTTGAGAAAACTGGCAGGGTATAATTTCTTCCTAAATTCGTTGTCTTTCCTGGAAGCTGGACCATTTCCGCTTATTCCCCTCCCCGCCTTCCCATACAAGCCCAAAACCCGCGTTTTTCCCCAATGGGAGAGCCCTGCCAAGATGGGGAAACTTTTCCTATTAACGGCTTAACAAGGAGGATTCGGAGTTTCCAGCACTCGATGTTTTTTTACTCACCCTTTGTCAATTGCCGTTCCATTTTACGTTACCCTTGTAACTCCTGCTGTTACCCATTTCTCCCTCCAAATTGCAACCTAAATGTTCTTCTGGTTGAAAAAAAAAAAGGCCAATGACTTCAGCATTCATTAAGAACCGCTGAATGTGCCCCACATTCTCAAGGGAACCACTTGTATAGCTTTCGTTTTCAATCATATCCGGCTGAATGGAAAAGATATCTCGATGCGTTGCAAAGCTGGACATAAACCACATCTTAGTTCTTAATCCGGAAATCTGGACTCCGATACAGCAACTATAGATTTCCGGATCTGCCACATTTGAGCAGAATTTCATTCCTAAGCTAGTACTTCCTGTAATCCGCAGGCACTACCCGTTAGTGTTCCTTCACAATGCACGTTATTAATACATTACCGGTATATCTCCCGAAAAAGCATGCACATGCATGTCAGTTGCTGCGCTATTTTACGTCAGTTAAAAGTCCTGCATGCTGACTTTTCTCCCTGAAGAGCTGAGAGCAAAATTACACCAGCAGTTTTCCATGCATACTTACGTGCAAAACTAGGTGTATAAAAATAGCACTTCCATTCCTTAATTCCCATCAATTATTTACGTAAACATCAAGTACAGTGCACGTAAGTTTCATAATTTTTTAAGTTACCTACAGCTACAGTGCTTCTGAGAGTTACTACAGTATTATACGACTTTAAACCCTGTTTCACTACCCCGTTTTTCTTGCACTATACAGAGATAAGCAATTTCTTTGTTAATAATAGACCTATAATCATTTAAAATAGGATAGTTGATAGTGGTATGTCAACCCCCCCCCCCCCTCCCCAAGTAACGCACCGCATACTCTTCACATTTTTGGACGATTTTGTTTCCGCAAGCTTCGTGAAGAGCCTACAGATTTCCCCATAAGAGGGATAGTGTGAGGGAGAAGATTCGGACAGCCAAAGCTAAACAAAAGGTTTCGAATAAAGTTGTGACAGGAAGTTGACACACGCGCTCTTGTTTGTTGTCAGAAGGGAACATCAAAGGCCAAAGCGAGGCTGTGTATCCACGGACAGAGCCTAAATTGAAACCAGTTCGTTCGAAAAATTCTCTCGACGGGACCATATTCACACACCTACAGTACACACAATATTGCCATTAATTGTTTCACATTCGAGCCCAATATGCACTCAAAAAGTTGACTCCATTTTCTGTTTTGCACCACACGAGAATTTGGTCCGGAATTTTAAAAATACTCATAATGGAGAAATTGTCGCCATGCCAGTGCTCCACAAGCTCCGCTCCTGCAATTTCGCATCCAGGAATTTACCGCGCACGAAATTAGCATTCTGGATTCGCACTCGACGGCTGCAGGTCCACATGCCCTCCATAACCCCGCCCCTCCAGACGCCAATGTCTGAGTTCATCATCCTACTAGCAACGCGCATCTCAGAATCAAGTGGCCAAGCCCAACTAGAACCACCGTTACTATGCCTATCAAGGAGTCAACCTATACGAAAATTAGGATTGCTGGAAATTCATTGAATTCAGCAACTATGGCCGCTACTAGGAGGTTCCACGTGCAAGACAGGTTTTGCTGAAAACCTAGAGTTGGACTTTTTGTGTGTGCCCCGGGTTATTAACGATTTTCCATCAGGAAGGCGCGCCAGTGGTCGGACCGAGCCCGACTCGACAACTTGATTCCGACAGATTCCTTCTATTTTTTGAGTTGTCCTGGCGCAGTGTGATTCATTATAAATGCCCTCCATGCCCTAGGCAGGGTTGTACTACAGTCGGCGAGAACATCAAGTCAGCATGGTCGAAAAATGAGTTTCTCGTCGGGGTAAAATATTTCACTAGTGTTCAGTTCAATACGAATTTATTGGCTTCATTAAGTCAATTTTTCGCTTTAAAACATGTTTGGAGTAAGCAAACTGCGTTTTTACTGGTCACGCCTTATTACTTTGGTTTGGGCTTGGTACATCGAGGCTCATTATTACGATAATTTTTCCCCTTATTACGACCATTTCTTAAAAAATTATGACTAAAGACCTCGCCCTAAATTTTTATTGTGTTAAGTAGATAACCTGTTTGGATGTCAAAATGTAGGAAACTGTCGATTCCACCTCGGCATTGAAATCTTTCAATTTTTCTACCTTGACAACATTCTCACTTATTATGGGCATGCCCACTTGCCCAGCCTATATTTCGACCTTCTAATTGGTTCGGGATTCAATAGTTAGTCGGTCCCACCCCTAACGTACATTGGCATGTTTACAGAGTCACTTGTTCCTGCTGAGTGTTTAAAACCGCCTTCTTAGAACAACCTAAGCATCATGCTCCTGCATTTCCTTTGCTAACAGATTGCACGAGTTTCTACCAGGAATAAACAAAACAAAGCGCTTGATTTCGCATGGAACCAATCATGTCCCGGCTTTTCCGACCAGATTTCAAGCGCCACCGCTCCTCTATTTCCTGGTAAACATGGCGACAACTACGAGAGGCTCTTGCTCAGCATCCGGAGCTTGAACACCGAAAACCTCATATTCCTCCGTTTTCTATTATGTCGGAATAGCCTCCTACAGCTAAAGGAGGCATTTCTTGCACAGCAATCTTGAATAGCCTGTAATCGGCAGTCTCGCCTACCCAGTTTCCTACTCCAAACACTAGTATTGGGAAGGGATTCTCTTGAATGACAACGTTGCTGCTAAGCGCGCGCTCTTCTCGAATATTACAAAATAATATCAAATTCATTCCGCTAAGGGATGTTTGCCAACTACGGAGGGACTTCTATTCTTATGTACAGTATACGGTGCATAATTCGGTCTCCTGTTTCCAAAGTAACACTTAGAAATTGTTTGCTATAAACTCTGAAGATAAACAGTGCTAAATTTTCATTACGTAATTATCGTGGAGTTTGAAGGGGGAAAAAAGTATGTACGGATTATTAAATGAGACCTGTGCAGCACAAGGGAGTGTAACGATCGATACGCCGTTTTCTCTCTTTCATTGCATTTTCTATTTAAATCCCCCCGCATCCTGTTCCATAGGTTGACAACTTCGCGTTTTACCAGAACAGAGAAAAAAAGTCGATATATCGACGCGGTAGAAACAAATTCACATAAATTTCCCATCACTTTCGTTTTGCCTTAACTATCCCCCACCCCTTCCCCAAAAATGCCACCAAGAGGCCTCCAATGCGATTTGGGTTATTCCATATTTCTGTCATTTTCCTTGACTCCTGGTCATATACAAAGGTTCAAAACTTAGTAATACATAAGAATCCTTAAAAATTGGCCATTGAACCCAGGAATCGAATCAAGTACAATTCAGGAAGAGGAGAAATGAGGAGCATGTAATAAGGAAGCGCGCAAAGGCCACATTTTCCCTACCCCCCAAAACATCAATAAATCAAATCAAATCATGCCCCCAAACTCTAACGACGCTATATCGCAAGTTTGAGTTAACTTCGTCGAGTAAATCCCCAGACACGAAACGTCCTCGCTCTCTCCAGCAGACTGAGTACTCTGCATCAATCCATGATTTGTTGATTCAGTAGAGCTGGATCCCCACATTATAGTATTCACGGGTGGTCTTGATAAAACGAAATAGATACTTGCAAAAATCATACTTCCGCATACAGACCTCCTGGAGTAAACGTTATTTAGGTTGGCAGACCATACTAGTTCGTATTGGAAGATTCCTCTTGCTGCTAAGAATCACGCCCATACTTCATCTCGACTCTACTCCCTGTACTAAACCTCATCTGGCTGGCGGCCATCTTCCATAACCCCCCAACACAGTCGATAAATGTTGATGATATGAAAATTAGATTATGGCTAGGATGCAGGCAAAATCAGAATCTCGCCCTCGAGCCTGTTATAATCGACCTCTTTGCAACTAATACTGCAAACTTGACTCCTTCCTGTAGGCTCCAATCCACTCTTGGCCTTCGATCACGTCGGTAGCAAAAATGAAGAAAATCATCCAGAATTTCGACGAGGTCTTGAGGATGGCCGAGTCGTTTCTCAAAGCCAAGCAGGCATCCCCAGGGAGACTTCAGCAACACAGATATATCCGACTGAGAAACGAAACTGCTCAGCGATTTTCTCTGAAACAATGTTCGTTCCTAATCCTTGGACCTGACAGCACAAATCTCAGCTACTTTCATGTGGTTATTAAAAAGAAGCGACGTTACCGACACACTTAGAGAGGTACATTCTCCTATTTAAAGTTAGAAGTGGTCCCGGAACAATTATTTTTTACGTGTCATTTCAAGCCACTTCACCAGCTGAGAGTGCTCGTGAATTATTTTATTTTGCTCAATCTGAATGTGTGGGTGTGTGTGTGAGTGTGCAAAATTGGTGAATTGCAGTATTACGGCCACTCTCTTCCAGAAGCATAGAGTTGTGGTTAAATACACCGCATTCAAAGTTGAGCATAACTAAAAATATTTCTTCAAACGTCATTCCCTATATTGGTTTCTTAGAGGCAATTTGAGGTATTGAGCATGTTATATTGGCAGATGCAGATTTCAGGAACGATTTTACACTACAAAGCTTCTGACAAACGAGTTTGGGAAAAACTCTCGAAATCGATTGAAGGGGAGGGTTGTTCGTAGCAAACTTTTCTTTCTATTCGTGGGCAGCAGCGTCCAGGCTGAACCATTTCTCCTCCCACTGCCTGTAAACAATATACCAGTACTGTACGCATTGAAAGTGTTTCCCTGTTCCAATCCTTCAACGAGAAAGCCACAATCGACATGCTGTCTTGCAGCCAGGTTTTACCTGATCCTCTTCGAATGTTTCTGGACAAGGTCAAAAGTTAATAGTCAAACAAATCGAAGACCAATTTAACGCGCATCCAGGAACAAAAATATAATAGATTTATCGCCATCTATTTTTAACTGGCAATAAGCGTGATGATCTGCAATCAATATTCTGACCTATATTGTCAACAGATCATACCGTCAGCAAAATAACGACATCAATGCCTTTCCGCGGTGCTTTAAGTTTCCTGTAAATGTGACTAAATAGTTTATTTCTTCAATGCCCACTGATTTTATGTCTAACCAGGTGATACACGATTATGTTGAGTAAATAATTATCATGGTTCGCCAAGTTGGGCGATGTGGAATGCGAGGGATTCTTGGAAATCTCCCTCTATTCTCTGACAGGCACGGGATGGTTTTAGCTGGAAGAGCGCGTATGAAGAATCACTTCCTTGAATTTCACTCGTGTCATTCGGTGTGTGCCGCTAATACTGTACAGTTAGTCCGAATTAAAAACAATGTATAGCATCCATGTAATGATGGGCGCTGGAAAAACGAAAGCCGCCGCCATCATCTACATAAACGTATTCGCTCAAATTACCCACGGCGAGAATTAGCATGAAACCTCGTTTAATTTAAAATTTATTTTAAACCAATCACTCGAGTCATTTACGAGCTGCACTACAATGTGAAGGTGGACAATTTCAAGAGATTTTTCTCATCAACTTGAGTTCTAATATATCCCACTTGATACTTCGTCACGAAGGAACAATACGCCTAATTTTTCACTTCGGAAATTTGGAGTTTAAAACAATTCCATGTATGGGGGCCTCAAAATCACTAACATTTTGAATTACTTGCGTAATCTCTCCTACTCATGTAGTTATTTTATTGTATAGGTTGGAAACAGCTTAATTTCTCTGCGTGAACCGATTACATTTCGGGAGCGTATAATCTCTCATATAGTTTTATCCAAAAGCCACCTTGAAAATTCTAGTGAAACTGTGGTAGTCCGTGATGGAATGACCTTACGCATGGGGGCGAGCAAACGGCGGAAGCTGCTGAGTCACCTAATGCAAATCCAGCTGACATGGCGCATCCTCTACCACACCACCTTCCGGCAAAACGTCAGATACTCGACTCAAAAACAGCTCATCAGATGGAAGGCTACCATTCTGGTTCTCCAAGTGCCACTTATTCCAGGTACTAAAATAAAATCAAACTCAAAGAAGGGCGATCTTCCCTCGAATTCAACATGGTCAATTCGCGTCAACAAGATCAGTCTCGTCATGTTGACACTAGCTTGTGACGTCAACTTCCCCTCTACAAATTACACCATATTTATCTGCGCGTGCGGAGACTCTAGAGACTAGTCTAAATACTGTAGGTCATCAACCAAACATAATTTACACAACAGGCACTGGCGGTCCTGTTTAATAAAACAATTGCAATGCAAAGTTTCTCGATTTAAAGCCACATATTAACCTTATCAGTTCACATGATGACTATATAACTGCGATATTATTCGTAAATTATTTTAAAATATTAAAAACTGATCGATGTCACTGCGGCTTTTGATGCCACCTTCAT
Organism: Catajapyx aquilonaris; assembly: GCA_000934665.2. NCBI lineage: Eukaryota > Metazoa > Arthropoda > Diplura > Dicellurata > Japygidae > Catajapyx > Catajapyx aquilonaris. The sequence continues at coordinate 31,612 of JYFJ02001851.1, read as the reverse complement.
TATCACATGCCTGTCAATCCTGGCTGGTAGAAAATCGTGGTATTGTGCGTATAAATTTAAGCATCAGATTGCAGATTCGAAAAAGGGACAAATCATTCCGGAGGTAACCTGAACGACAAAATCTTGTCAACGGCGCAACGAGTTCCAAGATTGCTTTCTCAATTCGGATTTTCGTCAAAGAAAATAAGCACGATACCCCTAATCAAGTCACGTTCCATTCTCCCAACAGGTGAGATGAAACGACAAAGCAGACAAGACCGCATTTCACGCGACACTGCCAACTAATAGACGGCGTTCAACTTCAAGAATGAGTCCAGAATGCAATTCCATTACACCATTTCATAAATTTTTTTACAGCCAGAAAACCTGTCCGTCACCCCATTATATTACGGCGTGGAAAGCATTATTCAGTTACCCAACCTGCCCACTTTCCCTCCCTCCTCAGGGTCACAATTATTGTGTGCGCTCTATAAACACTCTTCATTTCTAAATAAAGCATTAAAATATATAGCGGGAGAGATCTTAACCTATTGTGACTTTGTTGTTCCACAGTGCCAATTTCAGTTGGATTATTCCCAACCGTTCTCCCATGTCGGCATACATCCAGGCCATCACAAGACTTTCGTCTCAATAACAGGAAAAGTGGAACACTCGCACGACAAGTCATTCAGCAAATATCCATAATTCTTTTGCCAGCATAATTCAACGAAATACGTGGGTTGATTCATAAGTCATTGCGCGTATTTTCTTTATTTAAAAACGGTAACACATACACAGATGACCTTGGCTGAGTTTTGAAGATCCGGCGATTACAATTTTATCTGGCATATAGATGTCTCCCATATCGCAAGGTGGCCGGAAAACAAAAGGCGATCGTGACCCCCTCACCGCACCATCCCCCTAAGACGGCTCCAGCCTGACGCGCTTGGAGCTGTTGGGACGCTGCATGCGGGACACTCGGAGATGGACAACATTGGAGCTAGCTTTCGAGTGTGGGACAAGTCAGAGAACTATTTCCGGCCATGTGTCATCCATCGATCGCCACAGGCAGTTTTTTAAAAAACCATCGCCCTCAATGCGATCGAGTTCCAAGCGAGGGCAAAATGGTGGCACTTTTGCACCTCAAAGAGATGGAGAGGAACCAGTGAGGATGCCAACTTCCTGAGACCTTTTAGTCTTTCAGAGTCCTAAGCATAGTGCTCTGACTTGTCCCACACTCGAAAGCAAGCTCCAGTGTTGTCCATCTCCGAGTGTCCAGCATGCAACAACGTCCAACAGCTCCAAGCGCGTCAGGCTGGAGCCGTCTTAGGACGATGGTGCGGTGGGGGGTCATGATCCTTTTGTTTCCCCACCCCCCTCGCAATATTCGCGACATCTATATGCCAGATCAAATTTTATTCGCCAGATCTTCAAAACTCAGCAAAGGTCATATCTGTATGTGTTACCGTTTTTGAATTAAAAAATACGCGCAATGACTTATGAATCAACCCACGTATAATTATTCCAGCCGGTTTCAATAAAAAAACTTGGCTCCTTATCGCGGCATTACTGCCAGTGGTAGTTCGCAAACACCGCCTAAAATGCAGTAAGGAGGTAGGAGGCATCAATTCTGAGTCCAGCATAAAAAATTTCGGCGCCAACGTTGAGCCGCGGTATTGGAACGCAGCCATGGTCCGCATTACGCAAAACCTCGTCTGGCTCCGGAGGGACACGCGTTTTTTTTTCGGCGACTTTCAGGCGTTTCTACACCAAGCCCGCCGGAGCCACCAAAATTCCAATAATGGTAAGTACTCCCATGTTTCAGGGACATGAAACAAACTATTGACGACAGTAACTTGCCTGCATTACTGCTGGCAAGCAGCTCTATAAAATCCTACGCCCTAGTTTGGAAGAACCATCCCAAGTGGAGGAATGTCAGCGTGGCTACAATGAATTACAACAATCGTAAAAGTGGAATTTGGATGTTACGCAATATTTCCTATATTGCCTGGAAATTTTCTTTCTCGGCACTTCCAAACCTGCATCACCAAGTCCCGCCACGTACAATCAATACCTCGCTCTCATTCCCAACAATGCACTTGTCTCAATCGGCAGAGCGGTACAGTATACTCCATGCACATTTTCCTCCGCCCTGATAACGCTTTATTCCGGTTCCACAGATTGTCTTTTTCGGCGCCGACTCCAGTTTCCAAATGTATCTCGTTCCTCAAGGCAGACGCTGCCTCCTCCCCCCCCCCCCTACAACAATAGCGTATGAAACTCCGTCATTTACAATGCAAAGCGAGAATAAAAATGCGGAACTGACCGAACCAAAACCGGTCCGGAGTTCATCAATTTGAAGGCTGCTCTTATCATATTGGCCTTCGCAAATACCAGCTTCACTTGTCCTCTCTTTCGCCTACTTCTTTCATTAGGCATATACTGACAGCTGTCCAAACCCATTATTTACCTCAGCTCAATTGTGCTTAATATCAACACGAATCCCACTCATACTTTCAGATTGTTCAATGACATACATTTTAGAGTAATGGGTGTCCTTCTCTAGGTCAGTAATGGTCGTATACCATCGTTGACAACATAATTACTCTATATTGTGCCATACATTGAAGATACCCGTTTGCGTAATGTAATTTAAGCCTGAACGGTTCAATTCTGATGTGGCCCTTTAAGCCGAACTGAACTATACTTCCAATCATGACTCACTATGCAAGTATTGTCCTAATAAATTACAATGGAGGAAAAAGCAAACAGCAGAGGCATGTTAATTCCTACCCCGTCCTGGATGCAGGCGAGGACGGTGAAATCTCTGCCTACAGCTATTGTTTTGAAAAGTAGGGAAGTAACTATGGATACTACAGGCAACCATCCCATCTCATCTTGCCTGGGAAATAGAGTTTCCTGCCCGGCGCAGCTATGTACTAATTTTGAAGCAATGGACCAATCCCACTGCCAGATGACCCTCCTTGTTTGGTCGGACGAAAAGGAGACAGGGAGGGGTAGGCAGGGAGAAGAGGGGACAGAGCTCTGGGGTAGCAACCGCTCGATACGTCTGCTGGAGTGCACTTCAAGGCAGGCATTATTTACGGTCCGGCTTTCCAAATTGGCTAGGCCCAGAGAGAAGTATATCAATTTGCTACCCAGGCGCCATGTTGCTCATCCTCAACTCGGCTGCCCTTCATATATGCCCCCTGCATATGGCTGCAAACCTCGGTAGAAGCCATTGCAAATACAAATAAACTCCAACAGGAAGGAAGGAAGGAAGGTGGAAGGAAGGAAGGAAGGAAGGAAGGAAGGAAGGAAGGAAGGAAGGAAGGAAGGAAGGAAGAAAGGAAGAAAGGAAGAGGCCTGCCTGGCAGGAATGAATTATCACTGCGGAGCAACAGGGCGCCCTTGGCTACTTGGATACTCTCTAGGCACACATATCGACGCCGACTCAACGTCATCTCCTTCAGGGCAGGCTTTGTGAATAATTTCTCCCATACAACATCCCCGCCAGTGTGTCAACCCACCAAAGGGTCGGCCACGCATCTCTTTGCTCGTCTAGCGCCAAGACGCCATGTTTATCAAATTAGATAGTATCTGGCGCCACAAACACGGATAGTCTCAAATGACTATTCCCAGATTTTGGGCTTGCCTTGTCCACCGATGCAAGGTTCTTATTGGTGGAGCTAGTTATGCAGTTCAATTAAGTGCTTAACTGGAGGTAAATGCCAAGTTCGGACAAAAGCCGCATAGATTACATCGCGGACTGAGAGCGAAAACGGTAATGGCGTATACGCTTAAATGCCATAATCTGAGAATTTTCTATATTCCTGGGGACGAGGAATAGTGTTAGCAGTCTGCAAATCAAGTTGCTCACCTACAGGCGCTCTACAGATCATGTGTTTCCTAAACAAAGGTTTCTTGGCTACCACAGTTCAGGTATACAGTACACGCCGACCTGTACTACAGCTTCAGGCGGCGCCCTTTGTCTGACGTAGAGATTTAACTTATCCTATTACAGCGCAACTGAATTTCAAATAAAAACCGGTTGATTAAATTTTGGTCAACTAGAATACACCAATACGCAGTCGTTGCGTAGGCTCAGACGTTGCTGCACGCAACTGTTGTAGTGTTGACATTTGGGCGTAGGTGTAGCCAGGGAGTGCCAAGGGGAGGAGGGGATTATACCCTCCTGAACATGCGCTATGTGCTAGTTTCATTGCAAATTATTGTGCCAGCGCCCATGGCATATATCTGCGCTTTTTAGCTACGAAGGAGAATGGTTTAGTCGCCGCAACAATATTATTAAATTGGCGAGAACTCACCCAATTTCGGCCTATGCCCATTCCTCTTGTGGCATCACAATCTCTCACTCTGTACTACAAGTAGTATCCGCCGACATGAACCATAATAAAGCACCGTCACTATGGTCCCATTCTTGGCGAACGAGTCTTTCACTAAATAAAACACCTGGTTGGAATCGCAGTGTTAAAAAGTAATAATTCCATCATCGCGCACCGCTACCTCAGTGTTTCTAGCCAACCGGCGAATGTGCAGTCTATTGCTGCAAAGACCAAAAATGCAATTTTGGCGCGACCTATTTCACTGTAGTGTTCCATGCCCCGTTGAGCCTATGGCGTAAAACTCGTTACGCCTTCAGGGCAGGCTCTAGTGTGCCTCCACCGGTGTGTAACAATAATGCTATTTGTGTGCCAAAACCCCAAACAAGTCATACATGGCTCCTGACAATGGCAATCTCATTAATACAGCCATGGGGATTTAAAACGCTAACAGGCTAAAAGTGCTATAACACCTGGATTTACCTCAAAAAATAGAGGGGGGTGAGGGGGTGGGATTGCATCCATGCCCTAAACCTCTGTCTGATCCTCGTGTTTCTACTGAAAGATGGAGTGTCCTCGAGGGTATAATGACTCACGCTCTATTCCAATGAAGTTAGGCGGAGTAATTCAACCACCCACCTTCCTCACAGTAAACAAACGCATTAACCTGGTCCACCCCCACCAATTTGCCAATATCGCATTTATTCGGCCCCTCTTTCCCCAAATCCGGCTCCTTCTGTATTCGAGCTTGTAATTTGATGCCTCAGGTCACTTCAGGAATAAAACGCGATAAATGTTACCAATTCACCGATGATTACCTGCGCTCGAGTTGTAATCCAATCTGAAAGACTTGTTTACTCCGCTCAGTCAGGTGCTGCAGAGTAACTCAATCTCGATAAGTAATACGAGATGAATGAACACATTTCTAGTTCAAGTGCACCATTTTTTGTGTTCCACGACTGGATGGCACGGGGAACGATGTCCAGTCAACATATGTAGGCTTAATATGCATTGTAGGGAATATGACATATTGTGGCATCGTAAGCTCCAACACAATTTGGCGGGAGGGTTACTTTATTGCAGTTACATATGGCTGAAAATAACAAGTTTCGGGCGTTATTGCCCTAGTACTGCTTTGCAAATTCCAGGGCTGTTATTGACTTCATGAAGACTTATTAAGAGTGGTCCCCTCAAAAATGGCATAACAAGGGCAAATTTACAGGCTATGAATTAAAAGTATGGACCATGTCGTTTGGAAAAACTGATCTAGTTTGGCGTATAACTCATACAGCAGGGTGTAGCAAACTCAACAGTAATCTCGGCCGCACACACAATTGCTTGGAAATGTTGCGGTGCAAAGTGACGCCCCGTACATCGATCACGATGTACTGTCAGCTGACACGTAGACACGCGCATGGCAGGCAAAAAGCAGCACATCTGCAGGTATGGTAGACACACAACACGACAAGACAGAGGCGGAAAATGTCCCACAATCCACTGTAACCACCGTATACGGCGACAGAGCTTGTCAAATGAAGGCAAATGCTGTAATGGCCCTTACTTGCTCCCTGTCATTATTCTGCATGTACGACGCTACCCTTCTCTTGTGCAGCGTTTTAGAGTCTACCTACCTACTCGTCTTGTTTTGTGCCATTACACCCTTCGCCATCGACTCGGTCAGTCTGCTACTGTGTCATTAAGGCCCGAGTCTAGCTAGTTAATGGTGGCTGCTTCGCCATTTCGCATCACCACATTTTCAAGTTGTCTTTGGGTTTTCAAGAATATCTTCTCGCCTTGTGCTTAATTTATAACACGGTCCAGTGCAACATTCAATGGACCAGTACGTTTTACAACTTCGTACCAGACAAGAGCGATCCACAACATGCAGCGTAACCAATGTAGTGAAGATATCTTGGCGGTTTGAAGTAGCCCAACCTCAAAATTTTAACGGTTCGTATATTTCTCCTGACCGACCGCTCAAAAAAAACTCATTGCTTATTCTATTCGCGCTGACTCTCATTCCCGAACCGCACTTGAGTATTCCGATCACACGACAATATTCCAATAAAAACACCCCCTCGTTCCATTTGTCCCTACCCTCTTGCATATCCACTCCCTGAATCTACCTAGTGAAACTCGCTGCCCGTTTCGTTGACCCACTCCCTCCTTCTTTCGAATGTCGCCAAAAAGGTTAAGGTAGGAATGTTGTGTACGTCCCCCAACACGGCATACCTTGTTGTCATGTGTGACGCAATGTTTGGCGTGCAAACGTGCCCCTATATTTTTTTGCTATTTTCCCCCTGCTTAGAAGCACGAAGTGAAAGTGGCGTGTCTAGATGTTTTTTTACAATCTTTCGGCTTGCTAGTTCTAACCTAACAGCTTCTGGTAACAAATCAAATATGCCATTATTATTATTATTATTATTATTATTATTATTATTATTATTATTATTATTATTATTATAGGTTAACCCGTGAAAGGCCTGTGGCTTAACCACATCACAGTGGGGCCAATAATAATAATAATAATAATAATAATAATAATAATAATAATAAATGTACAGATGTTGCGCAAATGTTTGCTGCTTTTCCTACAACTGAATAAAATTGTCCTTCATTCCATGTCTTTATCAGTACGTTTTGAGAGAAAGGTATAGGCGTATTATTATATGGGTCGGCTTACGAAACCGAAGGGAGAAACTGGGCAAGATTTTTTTTGGTTTCTTTTTAAAAAAATGCATGCAGCTTCGTGACTCGTCACCGGTCTTCAGGGGCCCCAGTGTCACGTTTGCATCGAATGAATGCAGTGTGAGAGCTTACTACGAGTCGGACCCCTGTGTTGCCACCGTGTGCTTCTCAGCATCTACGCAATCATATATAGTCATATACACGTGAAATTCCGAAAACTTTCGCCGGCGCTGTCAAACGGGCAATAATTTGTTCACGTTGGAACCAAGTGGTCCAGATTACCTGCGATAATGAGGAAGGCGGGGTGGGAGGAAAGGCGATCTCCACACAGCCCGCGATATTGCAGCTACGAGTATTTACACTATACACAACATGGTGCGTCGTATAGAGATTGTAGAGAACTATTCCCAATTGTTAATAAATCCGGAAAACAATTAGGATATTATTTGACATTGATTTCACGTACTTGTAGGTTGTGGTAAAATATTCCAGAGGCCTGATGAGCCTGAAAGTGGCGAACCGCTGTTGGAGAACCCCATCCTAATATACGGGGCTTCTGCCACACGCACCCCGTTCAATTCCTTGGCTAAGATCATTTCCCCGACTCCCGCCCTCCTGTCAGCGTCATTTTCATTGCAACTCGGCTAATATGGCGCAGTCCCTGGTTCAATTGAGGGCCGCTGCGGTTCCTTTGCTGTGGAAATGTGCCCACAGCCGCATGTCTGTGTTTGCTTGCTCTCAGAAGCGCACCCCGATTCAGACTACCCAAATTGCTATTCTGTTCAATTGCGACAGACTTGTTTGCAACCAATGCGACAGCTTCCGTCCTCCCATAACGAGAAGAAAGAAGGCGACAAGCCAACATGCGATGCTTCAAGTGCCATCCATAATTAACCACCATTTTCTGCTTTCAACTAGTTCCCTTGGTTGATTCTGTTACGGCACATTTATGATCACGATTGCTGCTTATGGTTAGAAATCCATTACTTTTCGGCTAGATCAAAGAATGCAAATTTTTCCACATGTCCACCTTCAAATTGAACACTTTCCCTAATATTCTACAAGAGCATTTTCTAAAGAGAAAAGGGCCTCACGATATATACGCCCTCCTCGAAATTGCGTTGCTCACATGCGATATGCGAACGACGCAATTTCTACTCATTTTCCCCAGCTTCCTTCAGAGAAAACGCGGGTATTTTTTGTGTGCTCAATACTGTAAGTTGCGACAGGCAGTACCATTAATCTGAGCTGTAAAACTGCCTATAGCTAAAGTCGCAGGATCTCGTCGAGCTCTCTGTATAGCAGCTTTGATTTCATTAAATAACAAGCGCTTTCTTAGGTGGAATGAGTGGAAAGCATGCCCGAGTTAAATAACCCGTAAGCAATCAAAAGAACCTTCGTCATTACCAAACTTTACACTTGAAACACAAAGCAAAGCTGCTCACAACAGCTCCTCTCAGACGAATCCTGGAGTATTACAATTAATTGCATTTTTTACACTCTCATTCGGCTTTGTGCGATTCATTATCCGACCAGGTCGGATAATAATGCGAGCAGTAATGAAAAAATGCAACTCTCCCTCCCCCCCCCCTGAAGGTCTAAATTAATGGTGACTGAGAATTACAAACGATTTTGAAGTCCAGTAGCACTAATCGATATTAATATTCCAGTCACCCCCGCCCACTGCATCAAAAACAGTGTTAGCTACGCAAGCCACACCTACTCATGCATTGCACCTTCAACACGCTTATTCCATCTGAGAGCCCAAATCCAATTCATAAATCGGAATGGTCCAGGATAATAGCATCAATGGATCGGATTTATAACACCAAATGTTGCGAGTATGCAAATGATTTCAGTATCATCTGAAACACGCCAGTCGGCAGGGAACAATCTGCTTTGCCACAGCTTATATTCTGGAATTATAACATTCAAAAGCGACGGAAGTTATGAACTGGTTCACAGCATGTTCAATTGGTCCCTCACCCACTATGCGATTTTGCCATTCGTTACGCGATTTAATCAACCTCCGCAGGACATCAGGACATGACCTTTCTGAACAAATACTGACGCAGGTCACCCAGATGCCAACCCACACCAATCTTCCAAAGGTGTGCAGGTCACAACCACAATGATCCTAATATACGGTAATGACGCTAATGTGGGCATAACTGTACGGGAGGTTCCTTCTGTTGACGTCACACAGGGCTTTGTCCTCCTGCAGTCCTTTGATTGTTCGAGCAAAAGGCGGCAATATTGCGAATGTAGGAGACAAAATCTCATCTCATCTACCTTTTAAAGCTTAGAATATTCGAGGTCTGTTTGGCTCAAAAATCAGGTTCTATAAGATGAAAGCAAGATATTACAGTACATCATTGAAGATTCGTCGACCTCTGAATCTGCATATACCAATCACGGTCTTTTCTCTCTCTCTTAATCTCCAGCCTCCCCGAGGGAGTCAATTTTCCGCTCTTGCTAACTCAGTTGTAACCTCGACTTCAAAAATTGTTCGTCCCAATCCTATTTTCTCGAGTTGCTATATGCAACTGCTCCCATTCATTCTTGATCGGCGGTTACTAACATAATAGACCCAGCTCCCAGGTACTGAAGCAGGAAGTAATCCATTTAACACTGATCTTCCTTCAACACCATCCTTCAATATCACTTTGAAGACTAATAATGGTAGCCCAAATGCTCTTTTTCCGATGCTATTCTTTAGCTTTCCTTGCTCCCAACTCAGCCATGTAGGCTACACATTATTATCAGTCACGGTCAACAGAAGAGCTTACTCGTTGGTTCTAAAATTGACTGCGACTTGTTTGTGGTCATTTTTCTGACACTGCGGAACGGTACTTCCACTACGGTAATTTATGACAGAGTTTAGTTGGTCGCCAATTACAGAAATTTATCAACCCGTACTTTGGGTTGTTGTAAAACAGCGTGAATTACGAAACACACAATCGTATGCTTTGTAAAATAACATATGTAACATTGTGTGAGGCACACTTCCCGTTATTTTAAATATAAAATAGGGTAGGCCCATGCTTTGCCAATCACTGACCACCAGTTAAATCCTACTGGACTTACAACAAGTTCCATGGTATCTTTTACTACCTTTTTGCAGGAACTGAGAATTCCTAATTATACCAATTAGTAAAATACGCCCACAGCTCACAGTGAACAGAGCTGAAAGGTATCAGTCCCTTCTCCGGAGTCATCAAATTCTTTATAATGTACTTCCGCCTTACAAGCACAACCTCTGGGGCTATGACAGTACAGTAGTTCCTTTATTCCGAGGGATATGAGGCACTTGAAACATCAAGGAGGGGCTTGTGCACTATCTAACCACTTCGCTTCTGTTATCAGCTGAATACAACATCCATTCATAGAGATTGATTGTGCTCCGCAAAAAGGTACAAACGTACAAAGAGCACGAATCGAGTATAACTTTTCTCACGTCAAGGGTTAGGAAATTCTTAGCTAAAAACTATACCTAAGGAAGAAAAAGAGATGCGAAATGAGCTATTTCCGTAGGATAATTAATCCAGATAAACTAGCTATTACGGTAGTAATTTACTGTGACAAAATATCCGCTACCACCAATGAGTTATCATCTCCGCTGAACTTACTGCTCTGATGAAAGCCCTGCATTTACCACGGGGATACTTTTTCAAGCAAAAAAAATCCAACCTATAGCCATGTTACAAGAAAACTACCATATTCTCGCCTAAACTAATCTTCATTCTACAAGTTCCAATAAGGACGCTGTACAGTGAAATCTCGATTCATCGTTTTTGTCGGGACCCATAATACACGATAAATAGGGAAACGATAAATGAGGGAGCGTATATTATATTGGATTTGTTTCGGGATAATAGGAATTGAAAATTGGAACCTGAGAAATGATAGGACGAGGTTTCGCTATATTTTAAATGTGAGCATGGTGCAGTAAATATAACAAGAGATACGCAGCGAGTACCCATTCAGCATCATGGCTGTTCCTCTGCTACCACCACGAGTACAGGACACGACAAAAGATTCTACAAGCACAACAGGAGCCACAATTCCATTTATCAGATACGTTACTTTCGAAATGTTTGAAGTTTTTTAATAAGACGTCCTGCTGGAAAGCAGGTAAACAAAATGGCAGTTATCTATCCTCCTTACTTCCGGAATTATTATTAAGCGACGGACTAAAGTGCACCTGACACATTGCGCTTAAAAATGAAATATTCCGACGATAGCTTTGACGTTATGTTGTAGTCTGTTATCAGCTGCTTTCAAGTACGACATGGCGCCCGATTGGTATGGCATTAAACCACATAACGTTGACTACCATCTTCCCTAATAATGCAAAAAAGGCTGACAACAAGTGGACCACCCGATACCAAACAACCGAAACTGCAACAGTAAGAAAAAAACACGGCATTAACTGTTCGCTCCATGTGACACTTTGGTCAGTCTTTGGTTTCAGGACCCCTTCCTATACTGTATACCCAGCCGCAAGTGTCACTGTCCACGTGACACCCACGACCATTTGTCAACACTCGGTGCACATTTGAAAAAAGGCCCACTTGCAATGTTGGACACCCTAACCCGTTCTCCGTGACCCCGGCACGCAGTAACAAGCAAAAAAATGTCCCGTGGGCTTCCTCGCTTTGCGTCCTTCCCACATGGTAATTCGGTCAGTGGGACCCTGCACCACACCCCGCCATGCATACTTCTTTCGGAGGCTTCCACAACATCTGCCTCCATTCCAAATCTCCTATATGGCCAGTTCACCTACGCCAGCCAGGGCCAGCACGACCTTACTCGCCAACTACAGCTTTTATCAAGGTGAAAACAGTTTTTTTATTCAATGTTACTACGTTCCTGGCTTATCTCGTTAATGAGTGGCCAATTGTTTCATTTGTGCAGCTGTGGGCTGATCCTCGGGATTGCTTACACCATTTTCTCCTAGTCTCCTTTGTGGATTCCTTCCTTGTTTTCCGTTATTTCTTGGCTAAATGTGATTGCTGATCAAATCGGGTACATCTATTTTTAAGTGCCACATTCTTGATCGAATTACCGTATATGGCCAGTAGGCGTACTAGTGTTCAAAACGCATTTTTGATGTCGAGAGGGTCCAAAGTGTCACGGCGCATAATTTTTACAAAGCACTACCCCGCAACCATTTTATTTGTAGAATGCAAAGTACCAAAAAAAGTGAAAAGGCAGCCCTGCGAATTTAAACGAATTAAATAAACCTCTACCGGACACGTTCCTGCAATTACTATATTTATCGAGACAACATGATTTAGGCTAGAGGTATTTTAATTTGGATTCAAAATCGTCTAAATATTTTCTCCGATATATGTAATCGGATTGATCCCTTCTAAAACGGTAGCGTATACAGGTCTACGTAATTCCCATGGCCAAACCCCGCGAATAATAAGCTGGCTGCACACTTCCAGACCGTTCCAGAATGGAAGCACTAAATTGTGGGATGCTGTGGCGTCACGAGACTTTGAGCCACAATTCGCGTAGCTAGGATTTGGAAATAACCGTTACTCAAGAGGGCCTGCGTTAAGTTTATGGGAACCACCGCCTATTTCCACGAAATACTCCGGGATACTCGGTCGCATATTAAAATATGATGTGCAAAAATTATGCCTCTCTCTGAGTTTAAAAAAAGGGGAGATGATGGCAAAAACAACCAACTCCAGCCAACAGTCGATCGTGGCCCAGCATGTGTAGGCACTAAATACAACTTCGAAATTATTATTTTTTTAAATAGGTACATCCTACCCATTATTAGCAAAGGCCCATTCATAATGGCAACACGTGCAGCGGCAACACACGCTCAAAATTGTTTTGATTCGACTCAGTTACCCTTTCCGGAAAATAGACTGAAAATATGGTACCCCTCCCCCCCATATCCACATACACACGCACACATGCACCGCGCCGCGCCGGCTGTCAGGCCACTTTCAGCTTTGTGTTCACCAGGCAATGAGCAAGGGCGAAACCCCCCAGCCTGGTTGGGTTTCCCCTACATTATACCACCTCCTACGCATAACAACCATGTCAATATTTTGGTGTACCATTCTTTAATAATTCCCGGTAATATTGTAATATCAACAGAGTGGTTCTCAACGACCCTACGCAACTTCTGCCGAACTTTTTTGCACGGCTTAATTGTCATTCATCAACATGCGTCGCGACACGTAACACTATCATTTTGCAAAGTGGATAAACATCGCCATTGTCATTTTTTTCCCCGGGGGAAATTCCTGGACCTCTACATGCTACCTATATTTTACGACTTTTTAATAATCACGCAGCCAGGATATGAAGGAAGCTTTGACAAGACACCTCCATCACTGCATTTCTGCAAGCTCGTGAGTGCTGATTACTGGGGTAAGATGGCACCCTGAATTATTGTATCTCCGAAGACACTTTCCTATGCACTGCTCCACTTCCCACAAAATCAAACACGTCATTCCCAGCGTGCTATAAAATATATTACAGGAGCCTCTTATTCATTATTGCTTAGTCATTTGCAGGTAGGGGTTCCCCCAGTTTTTGTTGCAGGTAAAAACCTAACAGCAATAAAAAGTTTTCATCTTCGTTCAAAATTACTAGTCGCAAACGTATGCGGAAGTTATTCAGATTTATCCGCATGTAGTGATAATAATCACTGTTACTTGGTAAAAACACAGGCATTCGTTACTTTTTTACACACGCATAAAAGTATAGGTGTGCCCCATGCAAAATCCTCATGGACCTTTTCGCGTTCTTTTTCTGGTCAAAAATACAGTAGGCTCGTTATTGGAAATGTCCCGAGTACAAGAATAGGCCACATACCGAATAGAATATATTCTATAGAGTATAGTATAAGCAGGTAAAGATACACGTGACCCACGAATGGTATGATGCTCTTCCAAGGTTAACAAGTATCCCTCAGGGAGCAATGAAAGAAGGTATTACTCCCTGCGCTGCAGAAAAATATGTGCGTTTTTTCATAGAAGAAATGCGCAACACAAAGGTTCAGTAACTGGTACAGTGCCTTCACATTGTTCACCCGTTATGTATACGCATGAAAGAATAACAGGATTTGAGACAATAATTCCGGTACAATGTTTAGGCCATGGTTGTGGTCTGCAAATAAAATAAAAACTAATGGCCGGTTTCACCAAGCCCGGTTTTCATAAAAACCCCGGTTCTTTCGGAAAATCCCTATTCTATTTGCAGGGTTTTTATGAAAACCGAACTTGGTGAAACCGGCCATAAATGTAAGTTTTCAATAATATTCATTTTCATCGAACCATTCGTGTATTAAACGCGGCCATCAACTTCCTGGAAAACTATTCCCATAGAAAACTGTACATCCTCGTGGGTAATAACAAGGTGCTCAAATACAATGCGGTCGAAGGTAATATATTTCTAAATTAAAGCGCAGGCAGGCAAATCAAGGTTACAAACGGGTTTTGTTGCGTGTGTTTTTCGAAAAGAAACTCGTAAATCTGAAGAACTCGTTCATAGGCCAGATTTGAAACTTGGCACTTATCTCACACCCAAGTGTCGCAAATTCTCGACCACCCCCCTTCAACACATCCACTTCCCGGATTTTTGAATGTTCACTCAAGTGCACGCAGGTATTTGAATGTCCAATTTAAGCGAGGGGCCACGCTTGACAGTTATCCGCACGCAACTTTTGTTTATCTTAATAGCCTCAGGAGATATCGCTCCATGGGACGATCTAGCTCCAATCACGCACACACACCCCAGATCTGGCAACAATGCACATCGACGGCCACTTTACCGCGTTGTTGGAATTGTAATATTCCTGGGCAAGCTCAAGGTCCTTTCATGCCCCCTTCTCCCCTCCTTCCTTTGTGAAGATGGGTTGTAGAACCGGGTAGGGTCCGTTAGGAAAAGCATGGGAGAAGGAGTGACTTGGACTACAAGATGCCAGGTGAAGCATACAAAAAGCGCGGGACCAGCACGAACAAAGAACAAAGGCTGGCGGGAAACTTCCAGTGGCCTTCCCAATTGCCCAAAAATTCGCCACCCTGTACCCATCGACTACAATTAGTCGCTAATCGATACTCAAACTGCTGGTGGTTACCATCAGATTTAAGCCGTATCGAAAATTCCTCACTTGCCAGCCTATATTATCGATTGTAATAACATGGAAACCACAGAGCCTTTTCACATCGCAACTCTTGGGAAGTTTGATAGTATTCCTAATACTTTTGTACTCCCCCCCCCCACCCATATTTCCAACTTTACTCACGTCCTTCCAAGGCATCTGATTATACTTATCCCACGCCTATTTTAAGAAAGCTGCCCACCAGAATACTCGGCAAGTTAGAAAACCTGATGGTAAGCTTACAAGTTAGCCCAGAATGTCCTAAGCCACGTTGATACTGATCTGAGAAAATACCTCGACTCATCTGACTACAGACTGGTATTCAGGGCTTTAAAAAATTAAAACTAACAAAAAAATTACGAATAATAGGATGTATTATACCGGTATATTCCCATTACACTACACGGCTCGTTATTTTATCTAATTAGCTGAAGTTAATAAAGGGGCCGTCCATTAAGTGCGTCACAGACCTTCTGCATTTTTGACTCCCCTACACCATGTCCTTCTGCGTCACGTTGACCTCAACTCCCCCTACCCGCGTTACGTACTCTACAGTATATGGACGACCAGAAAGTAATATTCGAGTTGATTTTACTTACAGGATTTTGTTCACTCTACAAATGCAATACAGGTACTCCTCGTTTTGCGCCGGGGATTGGTTCTAGCAACATGCGGCGTAAAGTGAAAAGGCGTGAAACGAAACAAAATTATTACGTATGTGAATGAGATGGGTTCCAAAATTTCAAAAAGAAATCCCTGAGACAACACTAATATTGCATTTTTAATGCTCACTGTCAGTACCTGTATTTTAAACATTTCATACACATGTTTAATATGAGGTTCCAGGTTGATGGTCTTCAGATTCTGAGGGTTCATTTCCATTATTTGGCAAGAACTACAGTACACATAGTGCATTGTAACAACGGATACAGTACTTCGGGGAGGGCAGATACCAATAATACAGTACTGTATATAGCTACAGTATAAACCCTGCCACGATGCATATATAACGAAAAATAAAACAAGTGCCTATACTGTAGTGTGTTTGGACTCGGAAGTGCTGCAGTGATGTGCTTATGTAAATATTGTTTTGTTATTTTGAAAAGAATGTAACTTTGTAATCGGCGTCAATATGAAACGGCGTAAAACGAGGAGTAGGCCTATCTATAGTAGCCTTCATAATATGAGTACGCCATTAGTATGCCTACTACTACGCAGTAATATTGTAATAAGTAACTATAAGGCTACTACTGGTATAATATGGAAAAAAATTCATAGTAATGTACAGGGTGATCAGAAACTCACGCACTGGCTTCAGGTATGACGCCCCCTTGTCCTATTTAAATACCAAAACATACATCATTGTTGACTTCGTGGGATTGTTATGATGTTCATAATAGGTGCGTTTATACTAGTGGGACGCAGTTGAGATGAAGTTTACGCTCGGCGCGCTCTTTAGACGAGCTATCCCAGACGCGTCTCAAATCGCCGCCTCGAAGACACAAACGCGTTCTCCTCGACATAATTGGCACCCCTGTCATGATGCGACCGGGAATTTTACAGGCAGACTCGCACTCATCGGATCTTTTATCAATGCTTCAAATGTGAGTACTTCACACTGGCAATTTACCTAGGCGCCGACCAGGTTGGCACCACTGACACGGCATAAACAAAGCGTAAACGGGCGTGCCTGGGACTGCACCTAAAAGGTCGTCTCCAAAGACACGCATCTGAATCGCTTTCGAGACGAGCCCCATAGTGTAAACGCACCTATAACGTTAGCATTAGATCCGTCCGAAGTGTCATTTTTTGAAAGGACCATGCCGACGACTACAGCGACCGAAAGTTTCCGCGGTCACAATCTCCACGCACACTATATTACACGTAGAAATATCTGTACAGCATCCGCATGTGTATCATCCATTATCGGCAGGTAATATACCTGCAGAATAATGTGTATACCACATACCAGAAGCAAAACGTGATTGGGGCCTTTTCAAAATATTTTTTAAAAATAATATGGTAGTATTTTAACTCAGAATACGTGAAGCAAATACATGACTTACTCAGGACACTGAATGATTCAGCATGATTTCAATTGTGCAAATTCCACAGTCAAATATAGGCTGCGTGATTTTCCGAACACATTTGTTAAAAAACACTAAATAATTTTAGTGTAATTTTGTTGTTGCTCTTGGATAATGCGTGCGTGGATTAAATAGAGGAAATTTAGAAATGATTCAGAGTGAATCGGCCGTATCGGCATGACAAACCACGGGTATTTCGGTGTACTGAGATTTCATCCTTTTCCTTTAATGAAAAATTCTCACGAACATGCATAATTATGATAAATTACAGTATTCGTCGAATATTTTCAGCGTGGGAATGCCTTATATTTATAAACAATGCATAATTAGCTGCTATATTTACATTACTGTAAATGTTCGTACCAAGTGTCTGCTTATAATATCATCAAAGGTACCTATTACATCCACGTATAAAGTGTTAAAAACATGTGGCTCTTTATTCTCCAGCGTGAGTGCATTATTTCGCAAAAAGCGGCATCGCTCTATACTAACAACGGCGGGGGTTGTTATTCTCCAAAAAATTATGGCCGCGACTAGCCAAATGGGTGAAAAGAGCTCAAAAGAAAGGCAGCCATGCATGTGAAAATTGTGAAGCGCCCTACCACGTGACAACCTCGCATTTTGCTCTTTTGTCTACCAAGCTCATGTACATCGCAAATGAATTCTGATTTATGCAACCCTAATTATATCCATTATAAAAACTAGCATATTTTCGAGGATATATTTTTCATACTAAGTCTTTTGTCTGGTATTTTGGCGACACCTATGCATAATGACAGTCACATGTGGCGCACAGCTGTACTCGCAGCAATAATGAACGCATGACCATGCTTGGTCAGATCTGCTGCCCATAGTCTAACCTTTAACCCTCCCGGGCTAGTCACCCGTCAGCCTGCCTGCCTGCCTGCCTGCCTGCCTCAGGGTCACGGTTGCCAACCTGCACAAAGCGCAACAATACAAAAACTTACCGAATGTGCAATGCTCCCTGAAGTCAGGTCCGTCTGCGATCCGTTGACCATCATATCCTCCGCTTTAATGGCTGCCACCAATTCTGTCTTGATAGTCTGGCTGCCTTGTTCCACACCCGCACCGTTAACTGATACAGCCATTGCCGCCGCCATGTTCTGCTGGCTTGCTGCCTGTGAGTGAGTGAGTGAGTGAGTGAGACTCCCGACCAGGCCAGGCGGGTGGGTAGGGGGTGGGGTTGGAAAGACTGGGGGGTTTGGGGGGTAGATTCCGCTATCGCTCGCTGGCTTCCCTCGTCGCCCCTATCCTACGCAGCTACCCTCCACCCGTGCCTCCACCTGCCCCCAACCCTCGGTTGTTCCCAGCGCCTCTACCGGCAGGAGAGCAGAGCACACAGAGGCATCATGGCGGGTAGCCTCCCAGCCAGGTCCACCATGCGCTCTGTCTCAGTGCGCCTCAATCGATCATCATGTTTGGCCCCTACTCCCCTGCATTTGGCCCCAGGAAGGAAGGAAGGAAGCGTTGGCTGGATGGAATCATTCAAATGCTGCATATTTGCCCGTGATCGGGACCAGGAATGATCAAGGACGTCCGGTGACTAGGGGCAGTCTGAAGGACGGCTACGTCACCGGTTGGGTCAAGCCTGGGGGCACAGGGCTGGGATGGGCTAGCCCTGCACATTTGAATATTCGCATTGATCATAGAAACCTTTTTCAGCTGCGGCTGACAGCCGTTTTCGCACTATTGTTTGACTTTCTGCGCATTGTCTTTCTATCCCACAATATTTCAGTAAGGATCAAGTTGGGATTTGCACTGGCTGGACTGGAGCGTAAAAGGAAATCGATTTGGATGTCCTGGACGTCGCTCGCCATTTACTATTTATTTACTTTTGCCGCTTTTATATTATTTGTATCTACGTGTGTCGTTCAAGCCCGATCCTCACAGGCAGCCCTGTCACATCAGAGTGACGCACAGGGCGAGTGACCCGTAAAATTTCCTGGTACTTTTTTCCCACGTCTATCAGTGAGTCAGACTATAAAAGTGCCGGGCATGGGCTTTCCTTTTATTACCCAGCTCATACTCAGCCAGTGGAAAGTGGCAATTTGCTATCGATATTTTCTTTTCCATGGGATTCAACCCATGCGCCTTCGCCAGACAAGAGAACTACCGTCGCACATCAGGCCAAAAAGGCAGGGCTTGGTGTTTATAGCATTTCCGAGCCGAGCTTCCCATCCTCAGATGTTTTTGCTCCCCAAGAATCCGGCGTTCCCACCCTCTCCCCCAAAGTCCCTCTACTCTCTCCCTTCCCCCATCAGTCAGTCTCACACCACTGAGCTGGCATTAGTTGTGAGTACAACAATGTTGTAACTTGGCGAGAATGCGGCTTTCTCCCGGTCTACCAGCTTCGTGGTGGTGTCCTGGCCAAATTTTGAGTCAGGTTCAAGTGTCCCTTGTATTCTATAGTAGTCTTGAATCGCTCTGACAAGGAACTTTCAAAAATGTGTTTTTTATTGCAACAATAAATCCCTTAGTCAAAATCAACATACAGGCATTATAATCAGAGTTAATCATTAAAGATCATTTATTGGCTAAGAATTGGAATAGAACTGTGGCACTTGGAATTACAAAGCTGACCGGTAGCTCTGCACGCACACTTTTTTGAAACACATTTGGTTTTTCAGTTGCATTTCTTACACCCCTCCTGTGACCCTGACACGCTGTTGAAAGATGCCGCCTCCCTCAGAGAAGTCACAAGTCAGTTTGTAAGATGGTCCATGGCGATGAAACACAAAAGAAATATACCACAACTTCAAATTCGAATACGGGGGAAATACCTAAGTGAAATAAAACACGACTGACAGATACGTCTATCTGAATAGAAGAATGTGTAGGAGCGACAGACAGAGTACAAGAGATAACAGATGACGATAAAGAAGCAACACACTGCCCAACGAACCGTGGGCATTACATCTAAAATGTCCGGCCCATTTGTTAAATGCCTTCCCATTATACACACCCAAAAAATTGACCATTCTACACAGTGCCCCGGTCATTTTACAAAACGCCCGGGTTAAACATATTGACCGTAACATATACATAATAACCGATAACAAAACACCTATATACCTAGCTGCATTCGGGTGGCTGGTGCGGTGGCTCTGCAAACAGGGGCTGAATGGGAGTTGACGATATAGGTAGGTTCATAAAGGTTCAGAGACGTCCCCCGAATGCGTTTTGATACAGGGCTCTACATCCGGATATTCGGACTCTTCATCCAGGGTTAGCGGACCAGCTACGCGCACGGGAAAAGAGAGCTAGTTGCGGGGGGCTGGCTAAAAATGATGGTGGTAAGAGGGTTCATCCTGTGCTCCAGTCGACCCGTTTAACAGCTGTACTACACGGGTCGCCTGGCGCTCAGGATGAGCCCTCTAGCTATACTATTGCCTCCATAGTGAAGCTGAAATCGCCGAAATCAACTACAGTTCAATCCGAATGTAACAGCCGCGGGTGTAACAGACATTCGCTTATAACAGACTCGAATTTCACCTCATCTCGGCTATAACAGACAATTTCTTAGCCCCTCGGTGGAAAATATGGGGGGGGGGGGTCCGAAACTTTCCGTCCATCCTGTGTATATACAGGGTGATCCAACTCAGTGGCACCAACAGTTATTGGAAAAATCAACAAGCTGCTTGTTTATAAGCAGGTCGTTGCTAAGAGATCAATAAGAGTTACTTTCTGGAGAATCGGGAATAGCACCTGCTGATATTAGGTCCAATGCCCATGTGACAATATTAATGAGGGAAAAAAGGATCATCCGTGGGAAACAGGCCTGTTCTGGTGTTCGCTGGAGGGTTTCACATGAGGTCACTAGCTGCCAAACCAAAGGTCTAATCCGTCGGAACTGGACAGACCCGGGTGTGTCAATAAATAGGCCTTCTGGTCTGTTCATTGTTGGCCGCTGTTGGCAAAACTGAGGCAGGTCAACAGGCAGCGTTGTTTAGTTACCAGCAAATAAAATATTATTGTTATATGGCCATTGGACCTAATATCAGCAGGTGCTATTCCCGATTCTCCAGAAAGAGCCAGAAAGCATCTCTTAGCAACGACTTGCTTATAAACAAGCAGCTTGCGCGATTTTTTCAATAACTACTGGTGCCATAGAGTTGGATCACCCTGTGTATATATATATATATCTCGTACACCGACCGAAGCAGTGGTGGCGGAGGGGATATGGTATCCGACTGCTAATCGGGATGTCCTGGGTTCGATCCCCGGGGCCGGCAACCCTAACCGTGGTTTTCTGTGGTTTCCCACGGTCCCTCCACGTAAATGCCAGGGTTGTTTCCTAAAATAAAAGGCCACAGCCGCTTCCTTCCGTCCCTATCCTATCCCCAAAAGCGAAGTAAAAATGCAAAGAAAGAGTTCCAGTCAAAACAAAAACTCCCCCCTAAAGAGCCGCCGGCTGATAACGGGGTATGATATTATGATATTATGATATTATTATTATATCCCGTACACCGTCCCTCCGGCTCTATGCTGCCTGGCAGACATCTTGCGCCGGTGTTCAGGACTGTGTTCATCATCAGGTTGCCTGTATGTTGCCCGCACCTGCAGGACCGTGTTAATCCACAAAGTTATGCCTACTGTTCGACAAAAGAACCTTACTGGAAGACGTGGTAGAGAGGAAAATACTAGAAACGTGCATTCCAGAATAATCTCACTCCAAAATGTGGTCAGAACATTCACAGCAGCCCTATGCGACTCTCCGTTGTGCAACATTATCACCTTAGGTCACTTGGACCCTCAGTGTGTGCACTGCACTTTTCGGCAGAAGCTCATGGACGTGGTGCCAGGTTTGGTGACTGCTGCCACAAAGGTAAAGTGTCCCTCCCTCCTTACCGCGTCTCACCACCCATCCGAGATCACCGTATGGAAACAGAAGAGGATAATTATGCCAGAGGGTGGATAAACGATGATGCTGCAATCCGGGAGGGGAGGGGGGGCTCCTTCTACCCCGCGAAATACGGCCGCAACGTCGTTAGCGGTAGCGTCGCTGTATCGTCGCTGGTCCTGGCCACGGTCAGTAACGATCTGCATGAGCACATTTTGGTGATTGTAGTCAGTATGCACCCTGGGAGGAGTCGAGGAGCTCTTCAGATTTTCGGCAGGCCCACCGCGCTCATCTACACAATTGAGTTCCAAAAGCGAGCTAGGACTTCCTCATGCACACATTTTGGTTCATCTGTCAGCGGACGACACCATCAACGACGCTGATCAAATCGACATGATCGTCTGTGCACAGCTGCCTGATCCTGTGCTCCATCCACAGCAGCGAAATAAAGTCGAGACTTGCCAGGGGTGCACTAAACCCTAGGTCGCCCTGCATGAAGGAGTTGTTGATGGTCATGGCAAAGGCAAGACACAATGGGAATTACTTTCGCTGGAGGCTGAAGGGGAGTGCAATGCAACAGTGATTTTTTGTGTGCCTTTGCCACTTTCGCACTTTACCACACTAACCACTTTTGCCAAATTTTGGCAACTGGTTACCTAGTAGGGTTTTAAAATTGGGACATTCTTTTTCGATGACCCTGTATTTCAGTAGGCAGTGGACATAAGCTTCAATTCTTGCTGTGCTATTTTCATGTCCCAGCTGTCTATGGAACTGTAACTTACAGCGGAAGATATGAAAGATGTAATTTTAGTATCATTTATCATTGCCATTATTTATTATTTGTAACTTTTCCGGACACTGACGGATTACAAGTACATGACGATAGAAGTCTGTAGGCCTATCTGAAAGCAAACCCTGATATAGATTTCAGAATTTATTGTTTTACATCCACGGACACGTAGGCTACTGTACAGTACACGCTTTCCTTTGAGCCACAATCTGGAGGATCTGATCTCCATGGACTTCTGCTGTATTTTGTAAATTCCAGGCCGGTTACAATATTACTTTATATGGTGAAGTCACGTAAGGTGAACCATAAAAGATATGTTTTGACCCTAACTCCTGAAATTTTGATGAAAGTCTGTACGTAATAAAGAGTTATAGCGTATGTTACAGACTAAATTCGGTCGAATTCTATTTCAATCGAATATAACCGCCCGCGTCTGCGTGGGAAATCATGAATACTGTAGCCTATATTACCCGCAGAGCATTTTTTGTAGTGACTCTAACACACGATATTGTGCTTCATAACTTTAATTTATGACGTATGAACGGTATACAGAGTGTCCCCGAATTCGTCTGCCAAGATGATGTGGGTGGTAGGGGGTGCGTATGGTAAAGGGATGGTATGGACCCGAAAGTCCGCCGACGCTACTTCTAGGAGATGTCAAGTTGTCAACCATCGACGATGTGTATCCTACTGTCCTTACAAGAGTATTGATACCCCCGTACATGCCTGCATTGCTGGTTTCCGGAGCCAGGCGGTTGAGCAACTGTCTGTGAGTTCCAGCCCCTGGCCTCAGCAACCAGCGCTGCAGGCGTGTACGGAGGTATCCACACTTGTCAGGATAGTCATCGTCGCCGACCTTTCGGCCCCATACCATGCTTCTTCCATACGCACCCCCTACCACCCATATCTTTTTGTCATACGAACACCCTGTATACAAGACACTGCTGTGAAGCATCAGAAAAATCGAACAATATATTGTAACATAATACAATGGACAAAGAGTCTAATCATGTTGTTTTGTCTTGGGGTCGGTCTAGTGGCCTTTGCCCTAATATGAGTATTTCTGTTTTAAAAAAGTCTACGTCTAACCTTTTAATAAGGATATGAATGAAGAAAGTATGCCACATTGCTGTAAAATTATTTCGGTTTTGTCCCAATTTGGCAGGGAATATCATTTTGAAGGCGTTGGATGAATTCAAACGTAGATGGGTGATTTCATGTCAATTTTGCATGTGATGTGGTGGCTGGACCATAGCAGATTTTATTGCAAAAACATTTATTATGTGTACTGTGCTAGTGCCGTACAATTACCGAAGGGGCCTACCGGGGCACGTGCTTAGGGCCCAACGAAATTTAGGGGTCCCGCAGGGTATACTGTACATAATTATGTTAGGCTCAAACCCCGAAAACGGCCATTGGGCGAAAAAAACGTCCATACTGCAGAATGCTCTATGCCAAACCATCCATTCTGCGGAATGGATGGTTTGGCATAGAGCAGTATGGACGTTTTTTTTTCGCCCAATGGCCGTTTTCGGGGTTTGAGCCTAACATAATTATACATCGACACACAGAGACGGCGTGTATGGGTCGCTGTACCCCTCCAACGCAACGGGGGGCGGTAGGGGGGGGGGGCACTGCTCCTTTTACAATTATCGAACGCATGGGGTCCCCGAACTACTTTAGCAGTCATAAATTTATAGTTTCTTTAGGTAATTGGTAATAAATATCGAAAACACGCATCAATTTCTTAACAATCGAAGTTCGTAATTTTTTTTAGATGTCACGCGCTCAAAAGGGGCCCTCCGCGACGCGACGGGCCCTCCCAACAGGTAAATAATAGTCTGTGGTAAGTAGTACAGGTGACCCGAAAAATTAATTATCGATGATAATAATAATAGCAGTCAGTTACGTTCGCCTAAACTTGTGTGACCTTGGACACGAAAAATTTCCTTGCCGCTCTTCTCATTATACCCCTATTACGACAAGTTGGACATGCCTTTTGTGCACTTCCTTAGAATAAACTCTATGATGAATGCCTCTGAACTGTTAGCATTATTTTGCCCTATAGCAAGTAGGGCTATAAGCGCAGAGCTCTCATGAAATGAAGATGTGGTTATTACCTGTTTACCTCAGACTCGCATCTACGCCATCGATGAAAGTACGTGTAGGCACTTATAAATTATTTCGTGCTTCCGGCTTTCTCCAGTCTACAATTATCATTTTTGTACTTTTTGCAGCTTCTGCTCATGTCAGGAACCGAAACTGAAAACACTGCAATTACCGCACTAATCTCACTTGATCCCAAGAACGAGCACGTATATAGGATAGGGTGAAGGTATAAGGGTTCTCCAAAAGTGCTCGGAAGGCGTGCAGCTGCAATAGTTTTTGGTGACATTACCAGGTAAGTAATAGCCCATGGAAGTCGCCTAACCGACAGGTGATTGCCAAGCTAATGTTATCGCCGTAAAGATGTTTCCTATAGTTTTAAAACTACGTAGATTACACTATTTTTTGTTTGTATCGAGTAATCACACTACAGGGGGCAAAACAACCAAAAGTATATGGAGTAAAAAGTAAAAAGGGACATCTTTATTTTCTGGTATCCAGAACTTCACCCTATATAGAGGTTTGTCTGAATTATTATGGAACATCCTGTACTTTTGTGGCTAAGCGTTAGACTGGTATAAAACCAAGAGTAAACGCCATATTTCTCTTCGGAACCCGGGACAAAATCCGGAACGTCGATAACTGATAGTAAAAGGCTGAGAAACTGTGATACGCTACGATATAGCCTGTGTGACTCCGCGTAGTCTACTGGCAAATGACACTGTTTATTACGGTCCGGAGAATCGATTTCCTGCCGGATTTGAAATAAGGTCATACCCAGGACTGGACTTTGCTTTTTCTTACGCATTGGGCTAGCGCTACAATAGCATTCCGTCATTATTCATACATCGCAGAAGAGACCCCTTTTCTGTAAATAAATTATTGGTACACTGCAACTGGAAAATTGCGTCAATGGCGATACGCTGTAGCAAGAAAAAAAGTGCACCAGCACAGACAAAAGCAAAGCTGGCTACAACCTTCAAAACTTTTCCCATTGTGTCCAGAATCGGGACTTTGAATCTGCGTCGTGGGGAAACTTTATTGTAATTTCCGGGCCTGGTTTTAATACATAAAAAGCGGAAGAAGAGAGGGTTGGAAAAAAGAGGCCTTGCTGGCAAGGGAGATAGGAATAAATCGTCTCATGTGGCGCCATCCTGCTGCCAGCCATGCAACAAAAAAGACAAATGTTCCTATTTTGAAAGGACCCCCCCCCCCTCCCCCAGTATTTTTTCTAACTTTAGTGCAGTAATTCCAGTTCTTCTCGTGCCAAATTCTCAGCTATGATGCAGTGCAACTGCTGCATTATTTGGACACATGTCCTTGGAACAAAACTTTGTAACCCATCGCTTGTAACTATTGTATGTGACTTGCCAGTCAGTTTGCAGTAAAGTTTGTAAACTCTGCCGCATATAACACTCCAACATGCTATGCCTCAAAATCTGTGGAAGGAATATCACTGCATAGCCTAAGCATGGTAGCATAATTATAAGTTATGACACGTATACTGGGCAACAAATTTTGACAAAAGTCAAACTTCTGATATTTAAGTAGACATTTATTAATAATTTTCAATGTGCTGATCACGAATATGACAATAAAAGTCCAAAATTGGCTACGAATCATGAGAAGTTCGCAATAGTTTTTTTTACATAATAGAGCAATAGGCCTATACGTACTGTAGTATACATATAGCGTTACCACAGTAAAGGTCATCTTCTACTGCCGACGTTTCCGACTAAAGTAGTCATTTCTTAATTATTTGAAGGTGCTGATCCCGAATATGACAATGAAAACCCAACATTGGCTACGATTCCTGAGAAATCCGCAATAGTTTCTAGTAATACGTACATATGACTTGTACCAGTAAAGGTCCACTTATACTGCCGACATTGCCAACTAAAGTAGTCATTTAGTAATGATTTAAAGGTGCTGATCACGAATATGACAATTAAATTCCAAAATTGACGACGATTTCTGAGAAATCCGCAATAGTTTCTTACATAATAGAGTAATACGTAATATAGGCTACATATAGCGAGTATACCAGCTGTAAAGGTCCGCTTCTACTGCCGATATTGCCGACTAAAGTAGTCATTTAATGGTTTGAAGGTTCCGCTAATAATAAATAATAAAATTCACCACATTGGGTGTCTAGGTCAATGTCTCAAAACTAGTTTTACACTCATGCGCACTATAAGATAGTGGTTTTTACTCATTTTTGACGCCCCCCCCCCCTTCCTCTTCCATGAAAAGTGCACTTATATTTCATAATTCATAATTGCCAGCTTTACCATTGTTTCCCCCATGCAAAAAAACCTTTATCACCAAAAACCTCGCCGATATCACTTATAAAATACAACTTCCTCAGAACCTTGCAAAATGGGTCAATTTTTGACCTTTTGACCACCGTATCTCATGAATTCTTGATGAGAACCAGGGTTTTTCTGGACAGGTGCCTTCTTTCTAGCGTATAAAAAACAGAAAAACACATTTTGAACTTGAACTTCACATAGAAATTCGCGATGTTCCCTTGTATGTCGTATACAGTATATACATGGCCATATATGACCACCTCTGTATCTCATAAACTAGAGCCAATCGACAAATTTTATTGTCATTTTCGTATTCACCACCTCGAAATTAGTCAAGATTTGCTATTTTCATTACAGTTTTCATTACATTTTTTCTTGTTGCCTAGTGTAATTGAAGCACCCAGAAGCAAAAGTGATTAAGCCAGTTTTTCTCCAAATTGCGTTTCTGGCTTTTTTGTGGTCCTATTGTATGGTACTATTTTACGGAAAAAGATTTCGCGCGGCAAAGGAACGATGTAAGTGTTCTCCACATCATATCATCCATGACATAGTCAAACTTCCGAAGCAGAAGTTGCTAAGTACTACTTAAGGCCTGTCGTGAAAAGTTTGTCAAAATGACTTAATCACTTTTGCTTCTGGATGCTTCAATTTATACATTAAAATATAAACATAATTCTCAAAACTAACATATCTGGCATTCCATCACCAGCACAGGCATATACAGTACTGTACGTGTACGGTATAATTATGTATAGCCAAAGGCTCTAGGAAATTGAGGTGTTTCATTTCAAACACATACAAGGCCCGTTTCCTTTCCCATTATTAATGTGCTGTTGGTGGACAAGTTTGTGGGAGAAGCCTACTAATAGCAGGGCTAATAATGGGACAAGAAGCTGGTCTTTAGACCAGCCTTGGTCAACTGGCTATATTATGCTCTACAGTATTTTTATCCACAGGTATTTTGAACATTTTTTCTGGCCAACAAAGAGAGAATATCTAAAACATTCCAGATACTTCATGATTACAGAAAGATCATCTACGAGAACAGCATACCGTTGTGTTGCAGTGCAGTAACTGCAGTGAATTGCAATAAATAAGAATAAGACTATTCCGTTGGAGTCATTACCTATTTACCTGCGTTGTAAGTAGAGTTTTAATAATGCATCACATAGTAAACTTGTAATGGCAATGTCATTTAAAATGCAGGTATTAATCTATTTTCCACCAAGATGAATGACTCCACAAAGCCTAATGATTATGAAATATGCTTCAGGTTAAGTAAGTGTGGTATGCGCATTTTCTGCCTCATCAAGCTTACATAGTTAGTGCAAGATAATTTTGATTTAAAGCAGCGTTTTGTCCAAGAAAATAATGTCAACTAGAATAATAATATATTTTCAGTGGGGGTTGTTGCTACTAAGCTGTTATGCAAAAGTGAATAATTATGATTTTTTTTCTAAACTGTTTCATACTTAGAATATACCCTTGCCGATTGGAATTTGGCAAATATTTGCGGGCAATCGTAGACTCTAATCGTTCCTGAATATTTCTTCCATGTGGTTCTTTTCTTGGGTGGCATGCTTGCACTTACAATTCAAGCGCGTGCTTGCTTTTAATTGGTTACTGAATGAAAAAATATGATTTGGAAGAAATAAGAAAGTCGGTCGCATTCTATCCTTAGTGCACGCAACCAACATAGAATATTTCACTGAAGTTTAGCATAAGTGAAAGCCGTCAATTTCAACTGCAGAGAATGTCATCTCAGTAAAGAAATTAAACATATTAATACTTTATTAGCAATTGTGATATTTCTGTGGCACTACTAGACTGGAAAACTGTAGTCAAATCTCTAATACATATTCCAAACGGGAATCACAATTGAGAAACCTGGTAGGGAAAAATCTGACTCACTTCTGCATAATGGAGTTTGTCGGTCGTCGTAGCCTAATGTATTTCAGTTGCTACTGATCAGTAACTATCATCTACTTCAACGTTTTGTTCGGGGGTTGTTGTACGAAATTCAAAGCGGGCATGTGCTTCACTGAAAAAACTCATCTCAAAGAGGATTTGATTGTCATGCATGTGACAGGAGAACGCCTGTGTGATATAGTTACGTCGACAGAGAAGTGATGCCAGTGTATCTCTCTAGCCCTCAACGTACACTCCAGAGCATACACCGAATAATCGGTTTCAGCAGATGAAATAACACACTATAGTGGAGATGGTACTACGTATTTTGATCAATAACGTAATATATGGGACCCTTCTGTCGGCTCTCTCAGCGAGAATAACTCCAAATAGTGCTCAGGAGACTTACAGTAGTTGCTAACATCTCGAGTACTTCCTCAAACTTCCGGGATCTTCATTCTCAAGATAGTTATACAGCATACTGCTCCGCCATTTTTGACAGTGATATTAGAATTCCGACTAAGAGCCATGCGGAAGATAGTGGAAGAAGGATGTTTTGTCCCGCTGTCAGTACAACTGTCATCCCATGAGTCCCTCGCGGTTTCTCTCTCTCTCTCTCTCCCTCCCTCTCCCTCTCTCCTTCCCCCTCCCTCTCAAAATGAGTATACTAATTCTGAGGGGCAGGATATTTTGAAGTAGTTTGCATATAATTGGATGGCCTTCCTTCCTTAGCTCCCAAGTGTCTCCTTCGGCCTGGTCTGTTGAAAGAGATCAACCAGAATGAATCCTCGGGAGGCCTTTCCATCAGCATCCAAAAGATGAGGAACATTTCCTTCGTGCAGCCCCAATGCTTCCTAGAATTCAACTTCCTGCCAAAAGAAGGTTCTTTGTACTGGATTAGACCAAACTGCTTCGTCAACAAGCCCCTGAGTAAATTTATTCTCTTTCAGTGCTCTGCACAATTCATAAACTCAGAACCGGAACAAGGGACACCAACTTGAAGCAATTTCTCCATATGTTGTTTACGTACAGGTAGCCTTTATTTACCAGTAGAAGGGCATATTCCAAAGCTTTTGGGCTGATTATTTATAATATATATTATTTTCCAAACACGAATTTATATTTATTCGTAAATAATTTAAGGCATGTCAGGCAATAATTACGTACTGGCGTGTATTCAAAAACAGTGAAACATCTATAAGTCGAACTTCCCTAAGTCGAACTTCTCCATAAGTCGAAGAAAATGATGAGCTTGGTTGGTCACAATGTAAAATAATAGGAAATAAACTTCCCTAACTCGAATTTCTATAACTCGAAGTTCTCCATAACTCGAAGTGCTGGCAGGGCCTTACGATGGGATATCAATGCATTTTCAGTCTCCCTAAGTCCAAGTTCATGTTGGCGAGTACAGAAAATTGTCTCATTTCCCAGCCGAAGCGAAGGGTCGAGAGTAGGCCACATGTACAGATACCGATTAACCTACACGGGGTAAATTAATTATATCCGTGTTTACTTTCCTCTGTCCACGCGAGTTATGAAAGTTCTTTTTACTGCGGAGTGTAGGTGAATAATAAAACGGCAAAAGTGGCACTTGAAATGCATTCACCCATTCATGATTGATCTTATTCACCACAGACATGCTCATATCCACTCACAACATTGGCTCCCATGTGAGCAGCATGTAAATGGGATTCCACGCATAAATATAATCTATACAGTATAGTGCACGAATAACGCAATGTTCCAAGACCATTCATGACTCGAAATTCCATCTCACACGCCTGAATAACATCCCATCCTTAAAAGTCAATATTAGAGCAGGTGGTAAATCACAGCGCTTTAGCTCGAGAAGAACTTGATTTCCGCAATATATTTAATAGCTGTAGTATTCGATGACTTAACTTCGATCCGTTTTCATTTAGGCTATAATTATGTTCTAATAGAAGGTTACCAGGCGTTACCCGGGTATGTTGGGGTGCTGTTAAAGGTAGGGGTATATATATATTAGAAAATTTGTTTGTTTGTAATATTTCGTTCCTCGATATGTCTTTAAATAGGCCTTATAAGTAACAATAAGCCAAAGTTTGTCACTATCTGTGATAAATTACCTGCTTCTCTTAAAGCGTATAGTCGACACAGATATGCTGATTGGATGTGTAAAAATAGGAATGCGGACAGAGTTGGCCCAGGAAAAGACTGCACAGCCATGTGTTTTTCCTTCAGAATATCTGACCCCTTCACCCCCAATCCCACCTCACACCCCCACCTCGTTCCATATGTTTGCCCTGAAAAACTTTGAAAAATCATGTATCATCAGTGAATAAAGAATTGTCCCGCCGTGCGGGTTACAGTCTGGCCAGGATAACCTTAACCTTGCTTGCTTACCTCACCTTACTCTTGCCTG
>KZ538466.1:57982-68647 GCA_000934665.2 Catajapyx aquilonaris | reverse complement strand
TGTTTATAATTTCTTCTGCCGAATGCGCCCCATTGTCACCGAGCAGGTTTGCCGGGCACCTATAGTCGCCCATATCTCGAAAACGCTTGGCTAATGCAACTTTTTACTTTCGCCAATGAATTTCTGGCCTGCGATTTACCCCTAGTGTCATTTTCGGGCCGATTGGCCGATGGCCCTACAGACACTTCCCTTGTTAGTGCCATTATTAAGTGTATCTCAGTGAGCTCAGTGTATAAGCCTATACAGTAAAGAATATTGGAATTTGGGGAGGTGTAGATGGCCGAGATGGTAACGCCTCGGCTTGCTGAGTGAAAGGCCCCAGGTTCGATCCCCGCCTGGGGAACTTTCCTTTCACCTGCGTCAGGAGGGTCTCTGACCTGCACCAAGGAGGTGTCTGGCAACCTAACCTCCTGGGGAACAGCACAAGACCCCTTTACCGACATTGCACTTGCACCTATGTTCCCTCCCCAAAAAATCCCTATCCTTACCCCATGTCCTTTCATCCTTGCACCGGAGTTAGAAGAAAAAAAAGCAGAAAATTGCAGGAAAAATGGTGGTATTCCACTCCCCTATAAGGGCCTATGGCCCTATCACGGGGTAACGTAAAAGAAATTGGACATTGATATTATTTGACTGGATTAGGCTACTCATACAGATTATATGGGTTTTTTTTTTTCCACATGTATCCTAGGCATTGGGCAACCCAAGCAGCGAAGGCTGGATGGATGTTGGCTCCATGGATGCGAGTAATCTACCAGCTTGAGTCGCTTGGTAATTCAAACCTGTTGCGTTTATTCATGCATACCATACAGAGTATATTTTGTATATGTTAAACTGCAATATGTAGATTTTGGAGGTATATGGTAGCTGGCAGGTTTTGAGAATGAGCTCGCCACATCTCTCTATACGATGCCCTGATTCAATTCCCACGACATACGATGCAGAAGGTGGGAAATATTAACTGAATAGTTCCCTTCCAATTAATAATATTATTTTGTCTATTGAATGAAGTAACGGCTGCAAAAGCAAGACCAATTTGAGATAAGTTGTAAGAAACGATATAAAATAACTAATGTTTGAGAGCAATGAGGTAAGGTCATTCTCCTTTGCCTCCGCCTTGTATCGAATCATATTCTAGTATGAAAGTCAAGGAAAATGTGCTATTCTGTATACAACACATTACTCCTAAAGTGAAACATGTCTACTGTATACTAGTCGTGTATTTATTTTGTTTTGCGAAGAATTATGCACGACAAACAAAATATGCAGCATGCAAACAAAATAATGGTCCGAATCCAGGCCCATTTCAGACAAATTTTATTGGACTAATATTGCAATTAATTTTTAGCTGTACCGGTCCATGTACTTTTAATTTCTGGTCATAATTTTCCTAATTTTTTTATCAAAAGGGATTACGCAAAAAAAATACCATGCGTTCTACGATAAACTCTTCAGGCAATTTTTCATCACCAATGAAATCCCCAAAAAATCGATTTGGCACGGATCAAACCCTTGTATAATATCGTTATCCTCCGACACAGTTCTCCCTGTCCCAGATTCTCTTGATGATGAATGATTGAAAACGCGCACCGAAACGGTGTGGGGAGTTGATCTTGGACCACCTGGCATATCCCAGGCTGTAAAAGAATGGCCCTTAGGATATGAGCAGCGCAATGGCGTGCTTTTGGTATAGAGCTGAGCGAGCTATGCCTATAAAAAAAAGTGGCTGCAGGTGCAGAGGATGAGTGGGAAAGGTAGGTTGCAAGTGCACACTTTGGTTCCGAGGCGCTCGTAAAGTGGGAGATTCCGAACACACGTCACCGACAATCTTATAAATTGGGAGGGAGGTGGCTGTTGTCCAACTGTTCCGGGTTTCCATAGGAATAACCTCGACTATTGTGAAATATCACCTGGAAGCAGATGGTGTGTCGGGTATAGGGTGGGCCTTCCATCACATTGACTCCCCTTGTGCAACTGCCTGCTGCATCCAGGAGAGAGATTCGGGGGTCTACTGGAGACAGATGGGTGGAATTGTTGCTTCCTCCACTTCAAGGGGGTTTCTTTTTCTAGTCGCTTGGTCGGCAGATAAGGCGCTTGTTTTTAATTGCCTTTCGGCTTGATGCGATTCCGCGCCGGATGCTGCTAGACGTGATTCGTTTTTCAGATGCGGCTGCATGCCTGCTATCAAGCTGTCATTGCTCTACTGACTGCTATGGCTGGATATTAGGGGTTGTGGGGTATAGTCAAATTGTGGAGCATTTCAGCAAACTGGCACTATTGTAAAAATATTATGGAGTTATGTGTTTCATTATTGCCTACCTCAATGTGTATCAGCATATGGGCTAATAAAATAATGAATATCGTTATATGCGATAGTGCAGCTTTATTAATAACTATTAATTATGAATTAATAACCCTATCATTTCATAACAAAATAATTTGTTACTGTATTACTTGAACTGTGTCGTTGAATTTTTAATGAAGTAATAATGTACGGAAAACGAGAGAACGATCTGGCGTCATCAAAGTTTTCATGGAAATACCCTTACAGAACAATATGAGTAAACAGTGTCAACAAAAAGCAACCATGGAAGAAACGATGACATCAGATCGTTCTCTCGTTTTCCGTACATTAAATAAGGCGAAACTTTCTATATACACTAGGAAGTAATAATTTTTACTCACAATTTATCATCCTCATTAGAATGAGCTCATAATATACCTCCCGCAAACAAATTATTCTGACAATAAGCCCTATATATATTGTCAACTGGATTGCTCTCTTGAAGGCGGTTATTTTATATCATATAATTATCCTTGTTTTTAACAGCAAAATAACCATATTTTGCATTTTATGGAGATGATTGGAGCAGTTTGTTGTAGTATTCTTACTATATCCCTGACGTCAATCTTGATGACGTGAAAATCGCTTATTATTTTGTTCAACCCCAAAATTGTTACTCTAAATTAATTGAAGATGAGGAGGGGATAATTGGAGGTCATCCAGGCAGTTCCTAAAAATGTAGAGAGACATGCCAAAGATGATGGGGATGATTAGGAGGGACATCTGATATGGATAAGGTGGGAAAAGATTAGTGCACCGTTGCCATATTGGTCGGGAGGGATCATTTTTAAGGTCCCAACATTGTAGATTTTTTAAGCTTTCGTGAGAGCACAGTGTTGCCAAATTCATGATTACACTAAGGAAGCTATTACGTATAATATTTTTTTTAAAAAAGTTGTAGCCCATGAGACCAGTGTCAATGTTGGGGGGGGGGGGGGGTGGAATACCACATACATTTTCTATGTTCCATTTTTTCTTCGAGTTCCGGTGCAGGGCATCAAGGACATTGGGTAAAGATATGGATTTTCGGGGAGGGAACATGGGTGCAAGTGCAATAGCTGGAAAGGAGGTTAGGTTGCCAGACACCTCCAACTGCGGGTCAGAGACCCTCCTGACGCAGGTGAAAGGGAACTCCCAGGCGGGGATCGAACCTGAGACCTTTCACTCAGCAAGCCGAGACGTTACCATCTCGGCCACGTATAATAATCAATTGCATTTGTGTCCATTTTCTCAGTCGATCCTGATATTTTTCTATGCATGCTCGTCCTCTTTCAAATGAGACATTTTTTTTTTTCATCGACGATACTTCACTAGCTCATTGGATTTTTTTTTGTATGTTGTAGTGCTAACCACACTTCCGCCACGTGATGACAGGGGACGAGAGGGCAAGAGATGTTTCCACTGTTTGCTAACCACTTTCGCTTCGGGATTGTACTGATAGACCAACATTGTCACCAGACACGAAAAAAGTAATCCTCATTATCCGGTAACAAATGCCCAAGTTGCGAAACTACATGGTTTCCTTTTTGTGTGAACGATTTTAATAATTGTGGACTCCCTAATGGCGAATCTTTGTATGCACAAAACAGGCATTAGTAAGCGAATTTTAAATTTATTTTTATAGAAATATGACTAGTTCTCCTACATGCTGACTCTGCCTTTTTTTGTACAGATCTGATTTTCAAATATAAGGTATTTTGGAATTAATTTCTTTTTCAAGGCATATACAGGGTGTTTCAACTTTTTTGTCCGAACAGTTATCGGAAAATTGCACGTAGCTGCTACTTTGTAATCAGTGACTTGCAACCGGTGATTTGTCGGAGGAATGGGGAATGGGGAAAAAGAAGGTCACACATCCCATGGCATCTGTGACTCTCTTTTTTCCAGGCTTGACCCTCAATTTTCAGCGGGCAGCACGTATGCCACACTTCAACCTACGATTCGCAGGGAATATTCCCCGTTCCTCCGAAAAATCACCGTTTGCAAGTCACTGCTTACAAAGTAGCAGCTACGTGCAATTTTCCGATAACGGTTCGGACAAAAAAAAGTTGAAACACCCTGTATGTGGGAGAAATCAATAGTACTAATGTGCTGTACAATACTATCGCTCTGTATAGTGTTTTTCTGCTGTCTTACTAAGGAATATAAAACCAATTCCATCCTTTCTCTCATGGTAGATATGATCTGATGAATGACCAACCGAGTCTCTCCATGTTTTACAACAGAAGATACTCATTTCCAGCGCCTTCTCTCAACATTATTTTTCAGACGATTTTGTATCAGGATTAATCACCTTTGCTTTAGAAAGACACACCATTTCTCTACACAATTTATGGGTTATACTTGCATCCTAATGCGCTTCAGAAGTGTACCGTATGAACAGGACTGAATCGACTCCATCAAAACTTCGCTTTTCGGATGCATTCGTATAATTTTGTGTACCGATGTATAGACCACTCACAGTGAATATTACATCTAAAGTGAGTGCGCAACTGGACTGCATTATTGTTTTAAAGCATTTGAAGTGCTTGGTCAGTCTTTGTTGACTATTCCCGAGCGGTTAGTCAGAGACCTTGGTCAAAGTGAACCGCATTTGTGTGTTTGTGTGTGTAAGCGACCATCACGAGTCCGGAAAGGCGAGAAACATTGGCGTTCTAGTTTGACTTTATTGACTGGAAGACTAATACAAGCTGCGTTACGATGTCGTTGCTGACAGATGAGCCAAAGTAAAAGTGGCAGTATAAAGCGTAGACCCGGTGGTTCCCTTGCACCATATCACCTCGGGAATCCAGAAAGTGGATAGAGGGGGAGGGAAACGCTGATGTTTTGAGGTGTGCGTAAATCGCGACCATTTTGGCCAACAAATGTTGCAAAATATTTGCACATTACTACACCCAAAATACAATTTTTTTTCAAATATGAGTGCTCAAAATAATTAGGCTTGAAAATTTTCTTCCAATTGATTCCCAAGTCGGAACTCCAGCAGTGTTTGTGATGATATTGCCCAGCTCGTTATGAATGAAATATTTAATAAGGACCACCCTACTTTCTCCCCTTTTAGGACGAGGGAATTACACTTAAGATGGCAGAGGGAATTAAGGCTGAATGGCACATTAGGGAAGTGAACTGTATAAAGTGATAAGACTGTGATTATTGGTCAATTCCACCCCCGTTGGTGCAGATATTGCCATGATGGGGGTAGAGGGGTGCCACTTTGGATTTGGGGTAGGAGGTAGGGGAAAGGGGGGTGAGGGAGAGCTGAAAGTTAATAGGGAAATGTAACGAGCCGTGTCAGTTTGTGGAGAGAGAGAGAGAGAGAGAGAGAGAGAGAAGATATATAGCAAGGTTCTGGACTGAATCTACGCCCTAGGCTTGCAACTGGTTAATGTTCTGCTTTGCTGGAAGGCCTTTTGGCCAGAATTCACTCTCATTGCCGTAATGGTGCAAGCATAACCTGAGATTCAGAGTGGGACAAAGTTGGGGGTATGTAGAGTTAGCCAAAGGGACGCACTTATTAATGAGTCTGGTCTCTAATAATGGTGATATCCCTATAACCCATCTGGGTAAAATAATGTAAACTTTACTTACATCGCTGCTATCAACTGGTGGCATGGAGGAGATTTTAGACCTAACATTAGGTCGACTAGTATATCAGCCCAGGGCTAGTTCGATAGTGTCCTGTTACATTCAGGTCAATATTTCCTTCGCGGTCCATTACTTTGTCTATAATATCCTGGCAGTTAGATATCCTGCGAACAGGCGAGAGTAGAGGTTAGCTCTTCAGGGTAAGGATAAACACAGAGGTCATATTGTCTGAATACCCTATAGCCAAAGATATGGAGATGTGCAAATAACCGACTTGAAGCAAAACGATCATAGTCACATTGATCAATGAGGTGATGATGGATAAAATTTTTTGTAGAGAAATTACACTACCATTAGCATTTCAAGTCTTGTATTCTTAGTGAGGGTAAATTCGTAAATGTGACTCTGCATTAATGTGCAGTATAACATATCCTGTGCAAACTTATATTTACATCGTGTAAATCGTGTAAATTTCTTTTTATGAAAGTATCATAATAGAGTTGCAGTGTTGCGTGCCTAGAATAGTGGCAGCTGCTTGGATCACACACCTGCAACAAAGATGAGCTGCTGTCTGGTCGTGCCAAATAATCTTCTCAACTGCCGGCCCAAAAGAATGTGTAAATATCAACAAATCTCGCGTGCTGGAAATGGCTCTATACCCGCTGTGCTTCCACCTTCCAAAAAAAAAACAAGCAAATTTTTTTTTGTTGCCAGCCTCAGCCAAAATGAAAGCAAAACAGCGACGGATATGATTTTGGAAGTTTACAGCGTGCCAGTAACATAGCAGGCAGTTTCTATGTTATTTTTGTAGCTCACCTTCTAAACCCTACAGAGCAACGCGGGAGGGGTTTTCATTCAAAGTGCAGTCTAGGAAAGCGTCTCGGAGAAGTTGTTAGCTATTCATTGCACTTTCTTGGCATACATGAATGCAAGTGGGATTGGGTTACTCCTCTCTTTTCTCTAATCATGCATAAAACATTGTCCCAGGAGTATTTCAAAGCACGTCTAGGAAGCTTCTGGCGGAAGCTTTGCAGTTTTTGGCCCGTGCCTATATATGCAATGTGTGTCTGTGTCTGTGTGCCAAGACTGGACCCCCTTAAAGTTGCAGGAATTTTTATACTTAACGAGAGTCGTTGGGGGAGTCCAAGGAAAAAGGGGCTCCCAAAATGGTGGTTGGTCCTTTCGGGATTGGGGGCTGCAAATAATGCATATGGGGGCGTCATGACTGCAGCCGTTATTTGTCTCGGGGACTGGCCCTAACTGACAAAAGGCGAGTCCCCGAGCTGTCAACCAGCGCTCGTTTCTTCAAGTTTTACTACGGGGCAGCAGTTATCCGGAGAAAGGAGGTGAGGGCAGGCAAAAAGGGGGGGAGTCCAGCAATGTTCCTGCTTGCCATTCCGTTTAATACCACAATTTTTCTTTTTCAGTCTTTTCTTTTTCTTCGAGTGTCTAAAGGTGGTGCACAACTCACCTGACTTGTCATCTCCACGTGGATTGGCTCGTCGTGGTGTTTTCTGCGGGTTCATGTGGATTTTGTTTCACTTTGTCAAATCAAGAAACCAATCTTCGACAAATAGCCTGAAATTCAATCAGTGGTATCGTTTTTCTCCACTACAATTGGGTTTTGGCAGTAACGTTTTTTTTTCTAGGTGGAAAAAAAAACTTTGCTGTGAAAGCAAACCTGAGCTTTTGTTTCCGAGGGGTTTCAAATCAGGCAATTTTGTATGAGGGCGTGACCGGTGTAGGTAGGCAGAGCCATTACCAAAACTGAAAGCAAGCAGAATTCAGTCGTGGGGTTGGAAAGCAGGAACACATTATACAGGATGCAGTGTGCATAATATCAAGTATAATACGTGAAAAAAAGGGTTTTGGGCAAAGATATTCAGGTGCTATACAAACCACCTATACCAACGAGAATTACAGACTACCCGGTAGTGTTGGATTTTTAATTTAATGTTTTGATTGAATATTGATATAGCATTTTCAAACCGCGGATAACCGGGGGCCGACTGTATATGTTAGTTAAAGTGATCTTATTTTGTGTCAATCTTAAAGCAGCTTTGACACTTTCAGATAATGCAATAATAATTATTAAGAAGCTTTTGACATCTTGGAATTATATTCTCTCCAGAAATTAACTACTTTGATTCAAATGCCATTAGTAGGCCTATTACACTTCTATGATGAATCACACATTCACACTTCGAAAAAACAGTGCCCTAGGTAACACACCTCTATCTAATCAGTAATTGATGAAAAGAAGTCAAAAGTGAGCCAAACAGTGGAGTATACAATGCACATTTTTTTCTAAAAGAGCATACGTACTATCGGGTTCTAATACGATCTTTTGGCCACTTTATCCTGGTCTTGAAGCAACCCTTCGCACAGACCCCACATTCAGGAGAAAGGAGGTGTGCGCGCGCGAAGGGTTGCTTCAAGACCAGGATAAAGTGGCCAAAAGTATTTGAACCCGATAGTACAGCAATACCTGAAGCGATATCTTACGCCACGAAAATTTTCAGGAGCTCTATTAGCTCTGAGAGTTCAATTTGTCAACACCATAATTCCTTTTCAAATTGGTGGAGAAAACAGGCGGTCATAACTAGCAAGAACCCTTTTGATTCTTCTAAGTGGGTTAAACCCCATTGGAGAAATCCTAGTGAGTTCGACATTTTTTTCCGAAACAATTTGATGAACGAGACGGAAACGAAAGCACACCTTTTTTTTTGCAAAAATAAATCACAAAAACGATGAACTGTGCCTTTGAAGATTCAACTGCAAATTGCTTCCTTTGTCTGATTCCACCATTTTCATTTAAGCTCCCCCCCCCCTCCCCCCTTCCACTACGGTATTATGGAAACTTAAAAGCTTGCTTGCTTGGGAAATCGTTTGCCTAGTTGCATAGACTCTCTCCATCCAATATAAAGTACATAATCCTCCTTATTGAGGAAAAGGGGTGGTGACTGGGGAAGGGGAGAGAAGGGGGGAGGGTGGTTTCTGCTTCTCCCTCCCCTTCCTCCCACCAATCGGTTTACGTAGGAAAGCTTGAATAGCCCGGAATTTGAGAGTAGTATCGCGGCAATCCGGGGTGTGCAGGGCACAGTGGGCAATTTCAATGAGAGAATAGAGTAACTTAAGCATTAGTCGCCGAGGCCGAATGGGGGACTGTACGGGGAGCCATCCCCAAATGGCAGCGCCCGGATTGAATTAACCTCCGGGCCACCGTCGTCTTCATTCCGGTAGAGGTGACCTCCCCTCCCTCCCTCTACCCCTCTCGTCCCATCCACCAACTAGTTTTCCTGGGTTTCACATCCCCAGCTTCATTATGCGTTATGCCCCAATCCGGAATCCGGGCCAGTTAGATTGAGTGTCGAAACGAAGGGGAGTAGGGGAGGTGAAGTGGGGTAGGGAGGAAGAGGGGGAGGGGTATGGAATTGGGGGGTATATAGTACCCCCCCTACCCACCCCCCAAAACACTTTGGGAGCTTAAAACCGTTTGAACCTGCAGCACGAATCGTGAGGAAGGGAATGGCTGTAATAGCCTGGGCTATGCACATACATTCACTTATCGTTTGAAAAACATCGACCGCTTCAGCAACGATAATGATCAAATTATTCAAATATGTGGTCATGCTCTAATCAAGTAGTGATTCAAAAGGGTACTGCAAAATTTAATGAAATCGAGCGGTGGCTTTCAATTCATCCGTATAGCCCTTATAAAATAGTTGGGTGCGACACTAAAATCTCGTGTCCGAATTTTTTTATTATATAGAATTCCCATTTTTGTGATCGAAAATTCAGGACACTCCTCACAAGAGAACATCTTCCAACGTGACTTGAATTATATAATGCTCTTTTCTCCTCCCTTCCCACCCTAAAATCTCAAACCCAACAATCTATCGTTCGAAAAGTTCTCTCGAGGATTGTTCAGAGCGAGGGGAACCATATCAGCTCCATATGTCACAGCGAATGAAACAGTCTGCACTCTGATATTAGTAATAGTCCTCCAATCCCCAATGACCAATCCAAAGTGTGCCACTGATTTAATTATACCCTCATTTATATCAATATTACAAGAATTGGCACACATATTTTGAACCAGTTTGATCAAGTGGTGATAGTTGGTCTGATGTTAATGCCAACGATATGATTAGAAGAAAAAAAAACTATACAAGCAAAGCAGAGGCAAAAATTCCG
The DNA here is from genome assembly GCA_000934665.2 of Catajapyx aquilonaris. Lineage (NCBI taxonomy): Eukaryota > Metazoa > Arthropoda > Diplura > Dicellurata > Japygidae > Catajapyx > Catajapyx aquilonaris. The sequence continues at coordinate 58,521 of KZ538466.1, read as the reverse complement.
AAACTCATGAATGCAGTCGTAGCAACGGCCACTTGGTTCTGTAGAGATAGTCTGCTGCCCAGATGCCCGGGATTTCCCTGCTCTCTCTCTCTCTCTCTATATGTGAAATTTTTTGTGTATATGTGCAGCAGCGGGCACGAATTGGAGAGCAAACAGCCACGTTCCCCCCATTATCGAAGTGGGCAGCTGGGCTTGGAAAATTTTTGCCTACATCAGGCCGAAATCTGCGTGGGGTCCGCCTCTTTCTAGTTCAGCCTTCTGGCAGCCATTTTGTTCCCCCCATCCACCCACTCTTTCCACCCACTCTCCCGCAACCACCACCAATTCCACCTCCCAGTTAGCATTGCATGAAACGTTCCGGGGCCACGGTGGCCAAGAGCTGGAAAACAAGTGGAAGTGCAGGGGGGGGGAGGCCTATAGGGAGGGCAAACCTCCCCCCCATCCTTCCCCCACCTCTGAACTAATTTCGCACCAGGACAGTCTGCAAACCATCCATTCGAAATTTCTCGAATAACAACAAGGTCGTAGCCCCCCCCCCC
>KZ538466.1:36047-57837 GCA_000934665.2 Catajapyx aquilonaris | reverse complement strand
GGGGGGGGGGGGCTGGGAGGGCGATTTCAGTTTTCGGCACCAGGTGGCAGGGTTGGGCTACTTGGGCCCTGGGAATTGTGGGCGCCATTTGACCTCCTTTTCACCCGCTGCACTTTGTCTCCTCTCCACCTCTTGCATGTTCATGGCTCTTTCTCTCCCAGGGTTTGCACTGATTCAACCAACCAACGACAGCCACACACCCCTGCCTTCTCCAAAACCCTAAAACCCTCCCCAGCCTGACTATACACTCACCAGGATGGAGTGTTGGGGTCATCTTCCAACCAAAGACCTAGGTGGACTTGAGAGGATTTAGCATTTCGCTACGGCGACTAAATCCCCTGTGATAAATAACTTGCAAGAACTTTAAGTGAGGAACCTGCATCAGTTACAAAGCACAATAAGGGTAACTTTAATTAGATCTGAAGATACTAACACACTATTTTAGAGAAAAATTCAAGATACCCACTGACATATTTGGTTGGCCATTTCGATATGACTCGTTATCCGTTGAGATTATAAAATATTGTAATATTGTGACACCGTGATGTCTACATGGACGCTGTAAAATATACACGCGAGCGCTCTAACGCGAGCAAAATTGTAAAACAAATCTGGAAAATTCCATGGGGGGCTATTTCAATAATAATGTCGTGTCTGTTTAATGTAGCGTGAAAATAAACTATGACAATTATTAACACTAGCATACACAGTAATTTAACACATTCCCGATAAGTCATGCAATTTGCTTAATACACGAATTCCTTTAATTATGAAGCATACAGATTGATACTGACGGGGTGATAATGACGGATCTTGATGAAATTTAACATGCTAATACAGGACAATATATGATACCCAAAAATGAAATATTTCGTGCGGAGGCCCATATTTGCAAAAGTTATGACGTCTTAAAGTTCCAAAAATTATACATTTTCATTCATAGTGGGATTACATTAGCGACCAGCCGACCACATATATAATGACATTGAAGTGTGTTAATCAGTTTCTACACTTTTTCTCATCGGAAAAAGTCCTACACAACGGCTCTGTCCGTCCGTCCGTCTGTGGACAGGTATCAAGGCCTAAACCGTAAGAGATACAGAGCCGTTATGTATGACTTTTTTTCCGATGAGACAAAGTGTAGAAACTGATTACACACTTCAATGGGGTCTTATATGTGGTCGCTAATGTAATCCCCTTATGAACTCAATGAAAATGTGTTTTTTTTTGGGAACTTTAAGACGTCATAACTTTTGCAAATATGGGCCTCCGCATGAAATATTTCATTTTTGGGTATCATATATTGTCCTGTATTAGCATGTTAAATTTCATCAAGATCCGTCATTATCACCCTGTGACCTTCCCTTGTGAGTAACATTAATACCTCCCAACATTTTCTTCATGGTGGTTTTCTTTTTTAAAATCCACATTCCCCTTTCCACCTCATAGTAGGCCTATACTGTATATACCAACATCCCCATCCTTTTTGACGTTCATCATATCCAGATATTGATTACCTATGTCAAGTGCATAATTTAATCCATAGACTATTTAGACTCATTCTTTGTAGGTGGTGAGCTAAAGTGACTAACCTTTTGATTCATATTAATTTCACATTTTTACAAAAATTGCATTTTATATCATATGACAATAACAAATATTTTAAACAGCTCTTGTAAAATGAACTTTCTCTCTATAGCAAAGAATAATCCACACAAGTGAATGATCCAATGACTCCAAAATCAATTAGAGCAACGTCGAGTGGGTGTAGGCCTACTGTACATAGTATCCGTTGCTGATACCCAGTTGTGATCAAATTGCAAAACAAGGCCAAGACTGCTGTGCTGGCTTCCAACATCCAAGCTGTGACGCCTGAGAGACAGCAGAACGATGAAATGAGGTTTCAAAGAGAAGTTTAGAGCGTTATTAATCAAGTGAAATAGCTCTAGGGGTTGTGCTGCCAAAGGCCTGCAACAGAGCGAGTTCTAAGAAAAGCCCAAGCAGTGGTAGTTCGTCCGTGAGGAGGGTTCAATAATGAAAATAGGAGGCATATAAGGAAGTGCCTCTTGGGGCCTGTAAGACTACACACCCAGCGAATAGCAGAGTCAACATCTGCGCATACTGTCCTGTAGAGAAACTTGTAAGGGTGCTACTGAAAGAAAGGCACTTGACAAGGTTTTTTTCCATGAACAACAGATCCTCAGGTGAGTAACCTGTCTCCAGCCTCATAATCAAGCCATGTGGAAGCCCTTTCAATGCATTCTTAATCTTTGTGCCCTTTGTACGTGAGGCGGCTTTAACCAAGCAAAGGCAGGAAACGAAGCCTCTGAAAATTGCAAAATAATGAAAAGAGAAATACTCGTTTCCAGGAAACGGGGCTTTTGTATAGGGAATAAGCCCTGTTGATTCTATACTGTATGTTATGAGAAAGAACAAGTAGCTTTTCGAGCAGTAAAAAATACTCTTAATCTCACCAACTAGCTATACTACCCACCGAAGCAGGTTGGTGTAGTAGTTAAGGAGTCCGACTGATAATCGGGAGGTGCTGGGTTCGATTCCCGGGGACGGCGATACTGACCGTGGTTTTCTGTGGGTTTCCACAGTCCCCCAGGATAATTCCGGGGTCGCTTCCGTATTATAGGCCACAACCGCTTCCTTCCTTCCCTATCCTTGGCCCCATCCATGTGTGAAAGTTTCAGAAAAAAATTAGCGATAAAATGGTGGTATTCCACCCCCCCCCCCTAATGGAGCGCCGATTCTCCCAATGCTTGGGTAAAATAAATAAAATAAATAAAATAAACAAAAATAAATACTAGCTACTACCCCAACCTAACGCGATAACTGTTAAACTGTGTCATAATATAGGTTCACGAAGAAGCATATTATTTAAGATTTGTAGGTTTAAGCTTTATTGATGAGTTATGTGTAAAACAATTTGGCCAATGATGGCGCTATGTAACGTACGAATATATGAGCGTATGTAAAATGTCATAAGAGTACAGTATATGGTTTGGGCAAAGGTGTAAGAAGTTGAGCAGAAAATGCGAGCGGGTGTTGAAGGAAGTGTGGAGAGCGCTTTAGAGGAAGTGAGACGAAGGAGCATATACAAAATGGAGACTTTTTCGTCGTTTTTTTCTCTTCTTTTTTGAGAGGCTCGTCATGCACGCCTGGTTTCTCCGCGCAGTTTTCCAACATGTCTAAACCTTTTTTGACAGGCATCCGTGCGATCGGACGTCCTCCGCGTCCCCACTCAAAGACTTCAAATTGACAAAGGATTGCTAAAAGATATATCTAAGGATATTTTTTCAAGAAAAAAGGGGGCGATTCCACGAGAAATAACTCTATCCCCTTCTATTCCGGAATGTAAAATAACTTGGGCCTTTCAATGGCCTTGCAGAATCATTCGTCTTGACTAGCTTCAACCTCTCCAGGAATATTCGGAAAAAGAAATTCATACGTGCGGTGGAAAGTGCATACAGTATAAAACGGTCTGCGTGGCCATATATGGGCTACCTTAAAAGGAAGGAGGGGGAAAAAATGTTTTCACGTTCTACACTTTTTTCTCCAACTCTTCTCCAACGTAGCACTCAGGAACTAAGCTGTAGCCCATTTTTGGCGACAGAGTGCGTCACTGGCACAAACTTCTCTCACTTAAAAACCGATGGAAGGTTGACGACCCAGACTCTCACCATCTGTTGCCGGGCTACCGAATTTTTTGTCTGCATATTCCCCATGCTGTGCCCCGTGACACCAACATCGTACAAGTTGTTATATTCACTGCACAATCATCACAATGTAGTCACTCCATTGGAAGCACCTTGTCGCAACATATGATACATTTAAAAAAAAAAATCCCCAAGTATAAGGAATTGTCTATTATATGGAATACTAGGCACCAACTTGCCAAAATTTGGCAAAAATTAGGTATCGAAGCGACATCCGACGGTGAATGCAGAAGTAAGCGAGTCGCCACCCAGAAGGTGGCGCCCTGGCGCTCGGAACGGCGGAAATGGGAATTCCATGGAACAGACGCGGTCGTTTTTTTTGTTGCGTTTTTTGAGTTTTACAAAGTACCTCGGTACCGTTTCCAAAAAAAACAAAAGTGGTTTGCAAAAATAGAAAACACGGGCAAAATTTGGACACCCCTCACGTAATTACACACTGAAAATTTCTGGACAGAAGTTTGAACCTGTTCTGTGGCCTGGCATGCCAAGATTCCCCAAATACATTTATGCTCGTGCGCGCTACTCCTCCACATTTGATTTTTGGCATTTCTTGGAACTTGTTCCGAGGACCAAGAATCCGGAGAACCTAGCATTATTAGGAAGGCTTACCGGACGGCAATTTTCCCTGAGCCAGAGTGCTCCTGACGGTTCATATCGTATACAGAGCGGGAAGGAAGCTGGAGTATCTAAGGATCGGCGTGCCTTTGCCAGCCATTTCAGGCATTAAAGGGAGGGGGATGGAGAGGAGGGAATATGGGCGAGGTGGGGAGAAAGTAGATCACTGCGTCCCTTTGCCAACGCAGAAAATTTTCCTTCTCATTTGACCCGGAAGAATCTGGCGCTGAGCGTCAATTATGATTTTGGCAACCTCCTTAATTAACGAAGCGCAGGCATTCCGATATTTAATGAACTATGGGAGCCCTTTTTCACTTTCATTTCCCTTTTTTTTACGGTTATGGAATGGGGGGGAAGCTTGGGTGTTGAAGCGGACAACAGAGGTAGGCAATCTTCTCGCAGGGTGCAAACCCCGGAAAATTAACAGTGCGGGATGAACAAGTTTGTTCCTCCCTGACAAATAAGGACTCAAACGTAAGACGACATAACGATGAAGACTTAGTAGGCAATTTCGCGCCCGTGCTCCCACATATTTTCTCCGAGAATAACTCCCCCCCCCCCNCCCCCAACTCTCCCCACCCCCTCCAACCAGCACCCTCCCCTCTGCCGCACCCCGTGTTTCCTTGTTACAAGACTAACGGCCTTAATCGCCCAGAGTGCACAGGGTTATGGTAAACCGTCGCTGATGTGAGACTTATCGCTCAATAAATCATTCGCTTTTGTTTGCGGACAACAGCATCCAGGAAGGAAAGCCCCCGGAGTTTGGGTGCAACATTGTAGATTCCATGGACTTGTGTTCTTATTCATTATGTCGCTGGGGGATTACCTGTTTTACCAAAATACGCCCGTTTTTTAGTATTAAATTGACAAGGAAAATTTTTGAGCTGCTTTCATGTTGTTGATTGCGACCGTAATCAAAATGTATTTGATGGGTGTAATTCAGGGTGATGCACTATGCGTGCGGTGATTTTCAAGCTGGGCGTGGGATTTTATAAGATATTTTGTTCTTTTAAAGGCTATTTTTATTCGCTAGTGTAGAATGTACTGGAAGAGAAGCATACAATGACTGTCTAAAAATGAGTAATTTTGTAATTAACTCAACGGTATGACTAATCAGGTACTGACACAGCTGATACACGTACAAAAAGTGGGTCATTATCAAGGAGAGGTTGATTGCTCGTGTGCTTGGCTGTGTCTTAAGTTGTGCTTGCAAGCAGATTAGAAGCCGGACTTTTCAATCTCTTTCCTTGTGTGGATGGATGAAAACCGTCCAGGATACACTATACTACCTTATGAAAAAGCCCATTATCTCGGCATCTAGACTGTTGCTACCATTTGATCCCTCTACTTAAGGTGATCCACTAACTCGAATGGGGTCACCCTGAAAGTTTCTCGATATCTTTCTGAAACACCTTGTAGGCCTATTACAAAAAAATAGTAACCTTCATAGTTCTGCTATCATTTATTTTGTACTGTGCCACGCCTTTTTTGTTGATCATGTAACTGACTGCAGACCACTTCGTGCCCCCGTCATTGCTGAACAAATAAACACCAGGGGTTAATTAATATTGTCTCAACCCAGCCCCAGGTGGAGTTGTCGGGTGTGGGTACGTGTTGGCCTCTGGTGGCAGAGTGTTGAATGTGTGGGTTTGAGCTGTAGTGTGGCGCGAGCAGTTTTGGCGGGGTTAGGCCAGGGCTGAGACGCACTCACTACGACCTCAGTTTAATAAAGCTGTAGTGTTCTTGGAAACGTTGTTTCTCCTCCAGTATGTATGGAAACGTAGCAATATATTTCTGACACTTTTGTCCATATGCCGTAACATTTTCGGTAAAAATGGTTCAATATCAACATTAGTCATCATAATTTAGTACACTTCCAGAGATGTGCAGCCCATCATTTATTAATAGTCCGATCTCAATCACTACCTTATCTGAATACCAGACACTATGGATGACCCACTGCGATAACTGAGGGCGATAAGCTCGAAAAACGTGGAGTTGACATATGACATGAATTTAACGTAAGGTATCCTACCACGGAAATTATCATATGCCTATGCAAGGTATGACAACTTCGTGTCTTTCAGACTCACATAGAGTTCATTTATCTCGATTTATGATCCGGAGTGGGTGGACTCCAGAGAAGGCGAGGCGGTGGGTGGCACCTGCCTTTTAAGAGATAACGAGCTGCTATAGCATGCCACGTTATGCCGAAATGTCTCTGCGTGTAAAAGTCATGAGACAAAAAATCGTAAAATTAACTAGGACCAAGCCAATAAGTATACAGTTCCGGTACATGACCTATAAACAAGAATAATAATCCAAACATAACCAGGGCAAGCTACATGAAAAGTAAAAGCAAACCCTACTCGTATATTTCTACACAGTAGTAGGCTTCTATGATAAAACTAATTAGGTTGCAAAGTAGGATCCAATTTTAATGCACGCCAATCATGAACCTGTACAATAGGATGCTTTAAAAGCATACAAACACAGCATTTGTACAAGAGGAAAAGTGAAGCAATGAGACTCCCCATCTAATGATTAAGCCAAGGATTTTCTTGCAAAATCATTCACAACAGTAGTTACTGTAATGGCTGAGTTCCTAGTATTGAGTAATAGTACAGTATACACCCATTTAAGGTCTGTGATAAACTTAGGAGTGCTCTTTCAAACCCCTTTTGACTCCACACGACGTAGTTGGGAGGAAATTAAGTTTCTTCTCTCACTCAAGCTAATTAATTGAATTTTGAAAATCGCCACATTAGTTACTTTCATGACAAACATTTGAAATGTACTGCTTGCTACTAAGCAGGAGCAGGAATCATATTTTTTCCTAATTGGGTCTATTGAAATTTTACAACCTCCCTTCAATATTCTGAATATCTAATCTAAGGGCCTAAAAAGAGACCTTACAAGTTATACAACCTATACACATTGTCAATATTTTTTGCTGAAATGCAAATATGCATTATTGCATATCCGTTATTAGGTCAAGACCATCACCAGCAAGAGGTCGAGAAGGTCAACCTGACTGCAGTGGTAATATTATACTGGGCTGATAGTGTTATTGGAGACACTTTAGTGCCGATCCACCTATGATATACGACAGACACGGAGTTGTCACGTTTTAGATTATTTTAGCCTGCTAATTTCCGTATTTCGGTGTATAATTTAGGAAATACTGCAATAAAACACGGATGGCATCTTATGACAAGGAAATTGCATATGAATAATTATGATCCTATACATAATAGACAGTTTACCTATTAGAAATCCAGAAGGTGAGTCTATGATAATAATTTACCTATAAGGATGTGAGCTCAAGTATGAGTATCAGAGTACACACAATAATTATGATATTTCCATTAATTGAACTTCGTTTTGACAGAAATAAATAAACTGAGCAATATATAATTAGACAGCCTTTACAAATTGCAACCTCTCGATAATTGTTTAATATTGAATATCATATCACGTAACTCGTCAGTCTGGGGAATAAGTAGCCTACAAGTGCAAATACGGGGAGATGCTGTATTTTCTCCACTGTACTTACATTACCAAGTTTGGGTTTGAGTTTTGAGTGAAGTCCCTGAAAGGACTGTAAAATTATATCAGATTCACACGGAGCTGAGAGAAAAGTCCGAAGTCTTTGCAAAATACACACACTCAGGTTGGGAATCGAACCGTGGGCTTTTCTATTCTTCGGAAAGGGCTTGGAACTTTCATGTGGCACAAAAAAGCACTCTTGTTGCTTCAGCTCCATAGGTTAAAAGTAGAAACAGCCAGTTAAGTGATTTTCTGTTTAAGGCTCTGTTTGAGCTTACAAAAAATACTACGAATATATAAGTATTACTTTGATCATTTTTTTGCTTCAGAAAAAATATAAAGTGCCTGATATGATTTCACACAAAACAGACGTGTTAGTATAATGCACTTTAATGTTGTAGAGCAAAACATCGTATGTGATCATACTACACAGGGTGTTTCATCTCCCCAGAAATGATATTAAATATACCTAAATAATAATCCCTCTTCACATTCTAAATGCGTCACAAGCTTATAAAGTGCGCTGGTATATATTTTTTTCAAAAGGATTCTGTTATTCTATAACTCCTCTGCTACGTAAAGGCTTAGGTGAAAAATCTCATTGTTTTCTTTATTGGAAAACGTGTCACTTTTCCAACACGAAGTCCTTGTAAATGGGCTTAGATGTGAGTTCCATGCTGCGCCCAGACTTTCCCTACCTGGCATAATAAGGTCAAGGGGTTAATTCAAGCCCTGAAGGTAGAGTCACCATGGAAACGGAGACCAAGAGACTTTCCTCCCCTCTTCCTCTCCCCTCTTTCCCTTTACTTTCCACTCCGTTCCTCGCACATCGGGACCTCGTCCCAAAAAGATACTTATATGCAGAAGGACCCAGAACCCGTTGCACTATTGGGTCTCTATAGGAACCAGGTCTCCTTTCATTTGAATGCAACTGTAGCACTTTTTTTTTTCTGAAGTCTGTAGGGATTGGAGGAGACGGGGAGCTGGGGACTTTGGGATTCATAAGACGTTCGAAATGAATGCAGGCTGACGTAGATGCTAACTTATATTTTCGTTGCTGAGTCTAGGTTATTCGTAGTTAATGGTGCTTGTATAGCAGGGGTCGTTCAACCTATACTGTACCACCGTCTTCGTCACCGTTATCGTGTTGGGGTTGAAGTATAGGGTGGGGGCTAAGATAAGATGGTTGTGTGAATGAACTAGTTACCTGCTATGGAGATTAGAAATCATTTGAATATGACATCCGTATGTGTCAGGGGACAATTAAAAAAAACACCTGCCATTTTTCTGTCGAGACAGTTTAACGTCAATTATTGCAGATTATTAGAACTGACACATGTAATCTGTTGCGGTATTCTTTATAGTTGATTAAATTTGATAATGAACCGATTCTATGTAGTGCAGATTTGGATCATAGCTATTAAATAAAACGTTCCTGTTATTGCCGATATGGATTTTAGTAGCGATTTTATTGCTCTAATGGTTTAAAAGTTCACCTTGAACATTAAGCTTTCCGGGTTTGAACGTAGCGGCTAACAAAATTAGGAGTAATATCAGATTATCACTTTATACACTAAAACAGATCGGCATGACGTAAAGCAATATCGCGTAAGCTACGATGATGACCTTATTAAGTTGTGGGCCAATCACTATATTGGTAGTCTGACTGGTTATATAAAAAATCTCGTGATAATTGCTTCAAAAACATACCTGTTGATTACCGGTATAATAAATTGAATTAATGGAAATATTTTAATGCTGCGAAACATCTACACCGGACCCTGGGATGTAACGAATAATATTGTCCACTACAGCTGTAGGCCTAATAGTCAAAGGATTTTCAACATATTTCTGTACACTCGAACTATTTGCAGAAGTGACACGTTAAACACCATTTAATATGAAATATGCCTTTGAAATTAATCCCAAATCGCCGCTCCCTAATCAAGTACAATCTGCATTTTGGTCACGATCACAAGAGAGGATGAAAATCCGAAATTTATATAATCGCTAATAATTGAAAACACTTTAAAATGCTATTCATTAATGACTGGAAGCAATAGAGGCTCTCTGATGGTAGTGACCCTCCGATATCCAACCGCATAAAAAAAGAGCTTCCAATCATCGAAAAACTAGGTTCCGTATCATGCGCAGTGAGTCAGAGATCCAGCAGCAATCCTCTTCTGGCTATAATCCGGGCATTTTCCCGTGTTTTAAAGAGGCTTTGGTTTGCATAATGGAAATGCTGCCGAAGAGGATGGCCAGGAAAAGGGATTTAGGGTTATGTTTGTCTATCCGGAGCCGCCAGTCCGCTAAATCCGCCTGCACAGGGCTTGCAGCTTGGAAATACAAGGTGACAAGGGTGGAATGGTAGGTGAGGAGAGTGATTCTAATATGAACAATAAATAGTAGGAAAAGTAATTCGTTTCCTCATATTTAGCCAAACAAAATATCTGATAGTGTTATTTTCATTTATATCAGCGGTTCTTAATTCCTGCACCATTTACCTTCTCTAGAGAGGGTAAAAAAGTGGCCATTTTTTACCTTACATTGTAGGGTAAATATTCTTGGGTAAATTGATTCTAAGGTAATACATGCAAAATTTACCTTAGAATCAATTTACCCTACAATGTAAGGTAAAAAATGGCCACTTTCTTACCCTCTCTAGAGAAGGTAAATGGTTAAGAGTGTGGGGTGCGAGCAAGTTGCACCTCTGGACTTAGTCTAACTATGAACTTCATCAATCACCCCTGGTATAGGGGGTGCGAGAAGGACCAACTGTCTTCAAAGGGGTGCGGAGGCCCGAAAAGGTTAAGAACCCCTGATTTATATCTATAATATTTCCATATTATGTTTCTCAATGTTCATATAACCAAGTCTAGAAAATATAGTGGTCGGTCACTTATCTTAGCGGTTCAAGTAACTGGCCAACATATTACAAATTACATCGCGGTCCATCTGGTCGAGATGTGTCAAAAGATGGGGTACAACTCTGTTACTGGCGAGAAGCAACTTATCTTTCTAGACATATTCCATCTTGGAGTTTCAGAAGAAAAGTGGTGCCTCTAGTCGAAGAAGTTTAGGAAAAAGCCAAGGACCAGAGGGATGCTGAGGGAGGAGAGGGCTAGTTAATCTTGATGCTTTTCGCACTCTATTTCCCTTTTCTCTCCTGACATTCCCCTCTCCTAACTCCTTGCATTTTAATAAATTCCTTACAAGTTAACTGTCCGCTCAGAATTGCGACATAACATTTTTCATTAAGGTGGAGAAAGATGGTTGCTCTCCCTGCTCCCTGTCCCTTTCTCCTCCTCCCCCCCGCTATTTCCACACCTCCTGCTCTTCTCTCGGGCCCGGAAATGCACTTTCGCCAGCTTTTTCCCTGCTGCCATTTTTCCGCGTCCGCTTTATCTCGCGGGTGTCTCATCTTTTTCCCCGACGGGAAATGGAGAGAAACACGCTAATCCTTCTTAATTTTCTCCAAAGCTCATCATTACTCTGCTTCTCCGGGCCTTCCGTACAGTGCGCTTCAAATTACAAGCCCCGCTTGCTCCGACAAACTGCTGACCATAGATACGGGCCTGGGCTCCTTTTCCTCCTCAAAAGTTGAGAATTTATAGAGGAGATGAAGCAGCACTCTAGGGCTGAAGCAGTTGGCTTCCAAGATAAAGAGTCAAGTGGGGAATCTTTGACGGCTCAAAAAATTGGGGGCCATTTTTAGAGATATTCCTCACTTGCGATTTTCTAATGGAGTCAAAAGTGGGACTTTACAACGATGGCTTGCCTTCTGTTTAGCCCGCTCGTATTGGTGCAGAATATAATAGTACAGTGCTGGACATTAATTTCGTCATACCGCTAGCCAAACCGCTAGCGATATTTTCCGATGCGGCAGACGTCCAAATCGAAATGATAGAGTGAGAGCCGTGCGAGTAAGAAATGGTAGCCCTTGGGTGACGTCACTGGTACATGTACAAGTACATGTACCCGACTTATGCTAAATAATACCATTTACGTTTCAGTATTCTCTCCCATATTTGTGCACATTTAATCAATCCACGTCATCAACACAGATATGACTGTCGTCATATATATTGTGAAAGTTGACCTCCTCAGGTCATCTTCTGACTCCGCAAGGTCAGGTCAGGTCAGGTTTATTAGACCGGCCTGCTTCCCGGCCACCACACAACTGAATCATACAAAGAGCATAGCTCCCCCTAGGTCCGCGCGCATGCGCCACTCCAGCACTCTAGTGAGGGACATCACAATATAGGACATGTACATTTGTAATTTTTTAAGCTATCGTGTTAGTTCATTTGCTAATAAAAAGAAAATATTTTTAAAAAATAAACAAAAAATATCTGGGTTAATTAAAATCAACATAATTTGCTGAATGAAAGGGCATGTTTACACGTGAGGCCACACTCTTAGGGATCATTTGAAGAGGCAGGGACAGGTTGTAAGTGGCCAATGTCCCAAGCACACAATCATTTCCTAGCTGAGCGAATCCTCCTGAGGACCGCCCTCTACTCCCCACACAGCCCACAGCAGATGAGCGAGTGAAAGCAAGAAAAGATCACTCTTCATTAGGCCCGGACCCTCATCTCCTTAGAGGGGATCTTTTTTTCTCCTCAAATATCCTTCTTTGGGGACTCCTGCCTTCCAATTTGCGGCTAGGAAACGGGATCAGAGGTAGCAGAGGACATAAGAGAATCTTAGACCTTCCCATTTTTTTCTATTTTCTGCAGCTAAAGGATTTTTTAAAATGGTGATATTGACACCATCGTGTGATATTACGAGAGCGATTGCTTTGTTCTCGGTTCTCTGAGCAGTTGTTTGTAGCATATGGAAATACTCATAAATCGGTTCTATTATGGTTCATATATTTTTAATATGTGCAAGAATTTGGCCCTTTTTTGTCAGCACTTTCTTTTGGAAGTCCAATAGTATTCAACTTTCTATCGTATGAATTAATAAATGCAGCCTAACACCATTCATCATGTTTACTTCAATGTTAACAATGTCATGAAAATAATATTCAGGACTACAGGCTGTTCCAAATTGGTGGGTAATTTTTGATAACTGATAAGGAGTCGAATATAGCAGTTGAGGCATACACAACAAGCTGCAAAAATAACTGCTACTATAATGCTATATCAGTTAACGTATTAAAAAACGACCCACGAATTTGGAACACCCTGTATATGCAACTTATATAACAACTTATACTCCACATAAAATAATTGCCAGACACATTATTTTGATGTATTCGAACAAGTAGGTCTATATAGTCAGACTGAAGAAGGTCTACGCTTTCATATCGGGAGACCCCGCACTTTTACCAATTTTCCTAGGCTTGTATCAGCTGAGAGATAGGCGCGGATCCGCCGAAGAAGATGCATGTATCCTCTGAATGATATGTGTGTATCCGCCCGGAAGGAAAGTTAGGTACAGTTAGGTAGATTGGTACAGCGTGCCCCACCCATGCCACATTCGGTCTCCCTATATAAAAGTCTTTCCAGAAGGAGCAATGAGCAACATATTTATGCGTACTAAACCAACATTATCATTGCAAGTAGAAAGTTTTACCCGAATATTTCAAAAGTTATAGTCAGGATATTCTCGAAAGTAGCCCATTACTAGGATTATGGAAATGAAACATTCATTGCCAGCAGTTCTTAAGTCTATTTCTGCCTAATCAGGGAACCGTAAATGAAATTTAAATAATCACTGAAGCAGCTAATAATTACTTACAGAGACAGCTTATTTATCCCATGCGCCTTATCTGTCGGTGCATCAAACATTCATTCAATTCAGGAAAATTGTAAAAATCTATTTTCATTAGGATTTATTCAGAATGTGCAGCAAGACTATAAGTTATTGGCAAATTATATAGTGTTTGGCTTTTTACCCTCTCCTCTGTTGTTCATATTGTACACTTTTATCTTCATAATATTATGCTTATTGCATACGTAGTTATTTCTTCATTAGCGAGCTGTGTTCATACTGAATAATTATGATCTTGCCCCAAAAATTTAGTTTTAAAATAATATTCTGAGCCTACAGGGAGGTAGATATGAAACACGCAATAAAAGGCGAATGTAAATCAGTGATTACAAAATGCTCATATTACTCAGACATACACGATGCACAAAATAAAATGAAATGTTTTCAATTTTTTGCACTGCTTATCACGCACATTATTTTGTACCATCTGTACCCAAACAAACACAAAATTAGAGTTAACAAAATTTTGCTCCCTCCCCTCTCCCTTCCCTTTATGATCATCATCATTGCATAATTATGACACAATCATCATTTCACTTTTGGGCTATACTGAATTAATATGGGCAGATTACCAGATTTTCTGCTCGGATGGTTACTGCTGCCTTACAATCCAACAAATTCATTGTCATGATAATTATGCTCTGTGCCACTGCAACTGGTACTGTTCCTCTGATATTCCTGTTGGCACTACAAGCGTGAATAAATATTATGATGGCTTAATCCTAAAAAACCAGGGGTTTTACATAAAATATCACTTGTGTTCATCTATACTTCTTTCAACTGCGAGTTTTTATATAATATTTTGAAAAAATTGACAATTGAATTAATAATGTTATGATAGCACTATTTATGCAGTGGATAAGTTTTTGCAGTGCACCTAAACCTAAAGGAGTGCACTCTATAGGTGTTAAGGCCTGTTTCCACCGGCATAATTTTTGAGGACAAAAAGAAAAGCACAAAAATGGAGCACAAAATCAAACAATTTGGAATTATTCCAAAGTACAAAATTTTGAACTTTTCACAACATAATTGTGCCCGGCACAAAATGGAAATACAAGATGGCCAACCGTGGTGGACTTCTCGGAATTATTTGGCGATTTCAAACACAATTGATGGTTAAATTAAGCTAAATGATTTTCAGACGGGGGTTCAGTTTAAATGAAACACATTCGGAACTTAGGGTGCTCCCTTCTGAGCGCTCATTTTTGTTTCTTTTTGTGAAAAGAGCAAAAATTGTCCTGGTTGGAACAAGTGTTTATTTGTGCTGCACAAAAATTGCCAGGGAAACAAAATTATTCAGGCATAAATTTTGTCCAGAACAAAAATATTATTATGCCGGTGGAAACAGGCCTTGAGACAAAATATGTGGTGTTGGACATATTTATACACCCAAAAAGTCAAGATAGTGTGCAGCAGCAATCCAGCCGGACGTGCCTTGATTTGCATTCGCATCACTTGCAGTGAGAAGGAATGGGAAAGGTGGCACACCGTAACATCTGTCGAGATGTCTATGAGAACTGCCATCTTCCCCATATTCCCCCACCTCATCTTACGTCAGGTTTCTGGTCCAATATAAAATACCAAAACACTGCGGTGACATGAATACTAAAAATTATAAGATATAGTCCATTTCAAACTATATATGCTACCGACTTATGCATATCGATGATAGAATAGTAAAATTAATGTTATGGGGGTCAAATTGTTTTGGCCACTTTATCCTCGTCTTGAAGCAACCCTTCACACACACACACCTGCTCAACGTGGGACCTGTGCGAAGGGCTGCATCAAGACCAGGATAAAGTGGACAAAACAATTTGAGCCCCATAGTACAGTACATTCAAACCCAAACGCAAGAAACGTGATAGTGTATTGCGACTGAATTTGTAATGACAAATTACCATGTCCTACGACCTTAAGATATAATCATGGGGCATATTGGTGCATTTCTTTGGCTATGTGACGGTTTGAGAATTTGGTTAGGTCGGGATCAAGATACCATTATTAAGTTTGATTATATCCATAAACTACTATGTCGCATCGTCATAATCGTAAACTCTATTCCGAACCATTAATATTAGACTGAATCCCTACTGTATGCTCATTAATTCTGTACGCAGTTTTTTGCACCCAATCTCCGAGGCAAATTAAATATAAACAATTAACTGTCATAAATCATTAGTACAGATCTACGTCTGAATTACTCAGGTAAACCTGCATGTATTTTCTATGTTTACTGTTGTAGAACACGCTACATTGTACTACATGCCTCTGATAAGTTAGTATACGTTGGGTAGTGGAGTAGTTATGCCCAGATTACTCACTAATAAAATGATGGGGGGTTTGATCCTAGTACAGTTTCAAGCTCATATGGCAGTGCTGACCCACCGCCTTACTGAATTCCCACCAACTACCCCAACCTAAAGGCAATAAACTAGCGCTCTTAAGAGGCTCACAAAAACTCGGAGTTGTCATGTATATGTCGTGTCTTTGCGAGGCTCTTATCGCCCAAAGTTATCGCGTTTGGGTTGGGTTGGTGGGTGGCATTCAGATAATACAGTCTTTTAAAACTTGCAGTCAATACTTTCACTGTTAATAGCTTTTTTTCTCTCGGATAATTCCATCTGTAGTGTCTTGGTAGATTTTCACACCCTCTGGTTAGTATTAAGAAAAGTGTGGTGAATCGATGAGACTTGGAATAATTCAAGTTCGATCCACTTTGCACTCTATTGATTAAAGACTGAAAAAGCCTTTTCGCTTCATGTATTTTCTTGTCACCCTGCGGTAGTTATAAGCACCATACATTCTGGGATCTTGTAAAGTGTCGAATCTACAGTAAGTTGTTCTAACCATATAATGTGGATATATGCCACCTCGTTTGGAACAGCTTCTAATATATGAATAGTTCTTAGTGTACTGTACTCGATTCACTTGTGGATCTGGAGGCCAGATGGCGGCCTACGATAGCTTATAGAGTTGATGGTGCAGACTCGGAGAAGAAAAAGAAAAGAAAAGAAGAGAATGTGAAGTCACGCGAACGTCGGAGTGAGAACCACATATGGAGCAAGGAAGATTAACTCTCCGAACAATGTTCCCAAAGAAACCTGAGAAAAGAAGAGACTTTTGTCTTGGCTCCTGAGCCGCTAGGAGTGCTTTCCTAGCTTTCAGACCTTAAAGCCGGAATTTCCATGGAGTGGTAGCCTTTTTAAAAGGCTGGTATAACCGACATTTTTTCCAGGTCGTATGCTTTAATTGTTCCCACCATGTAATTGCAATGGGTGAGTATATGTACTAAACGCGATGTTATTGCAACCGGTTCGGGAGCCAGCAGTAGCCCCTAGACCATTAGTAAGTGATACGTGCGCACAATTGCTACGTGTTCCCAGACAGTTGCTACGAGCCACAAAACTGAACATTGGTTCCGCATGGAGGCACGCAATTATGAACCAGGTTTGAAGGCCGTGTGTGAACAGGCGAGTGAATCGTAGCTAGGAGCCAAGCTTGTCGAGCACACCAGTAGAGCAGAAAGTACAGATTTACTACAGGAAGTGAGGTAGGCTTTTCCGGATTGACATATGGCACAAAAGCTGAAAAGGGCCCGAGAATGAAGAGGGGGTGCTTCTTTTTGCAGTGTGGGGGCTTTTTGGCCCAGCGGAACCGTTACGCCCATTTGGAATTTCATTAGGGCGATGGCTTTGCGCAACGACGTCACCGTTATTGAGTTAGTGTGTCTGCACAGCGCACACGCCGCCTCTTCTCTGATCCTAACTTCATTACGACAAAGGTACCGCAAGAACTGCCTTTCCCTCCATATATGCTATACACCGGCATGGAGGTATATATATTTTCCGCAGGCAACTTCAGGCGCAAATAGCAGTTCAGAAGGAGGAAAATGGAGGGCCAAAAAAAGCTATCTGCTAGCTCTGAGTCGCACCGAAAAGAGGATTTCTCTCTAGGGTGTAGGCAGTAGATGTGATAAACACTTCTGCATCATCCCATTTTCCTCTCTGAAATTAATCCGGCAGTCGCGTTTTTGTAAGTCTGCGACAATAAATCATCCCAACATGTCAGGGGCTACAGTAGGCTTGTGCTGTAGGAGTCAGAGAAGGCTTCCCGGGGCCTAATCCCAGCCCAGAAATCAATAGCAAGAAGTAGTGTGTAGGGGAGGGTGGAGGTGAAGTTGGGATCCACACAAAGTTCTCTCCTGGATGCTGCATGCCTGCAAGGAGAATATTACTACATTACTACCCTACCGTCCCCTAGAGAATGGCAGCCCTTTTCTTTTGTGCCACCACTTCCACCTTGATTGTGTTATGGACCTGGCTTGCATTTGTCTAACACGCTTTAGATGCATGTTCAAGGGGGAGAATGGGCTATGTGTGGTGGTTGACGGAAATGTTGCGATGGACGCCTGAAGCACATGGCTTGGCGTCACCACGTGACCTAGGGTTCAGGCCTAGATTCTCTTCAGGGGTTGACCTACCCGCATCCATTCTCTTTAACGACTTGCGTTAAGGCGTCCAGCATCATCTCTACCATAATCATCATTTGGTGGGGAGGATTCTTGTGGGTGACAAGCCCTCCCCATTCCCTCTACCGCCTCATATCTAATCCCCTACCCTCACCATGCCATCCCTCCCTCCCCTGGAGAGATAATGGCAGCTGTCGAGCACACTCACATCTTGGCCATCTTGGATCCAAAAAGGGCTCCGCATTAGCCGCACCTGCTAGCGAAAGTCCCCTCCATTAGAGCTGCAGGCTGCCAAGTGACCCTTTTGTTTCGGGCGGACATTCCAAAGTGGAGGACATTATCGGACATCCCTTCTACCCTCTGCCAACACACACATACACACACCCACATAGGCAGCACGCGCGCTGCGGCTTAGGGTTTGTGGGGGGCAATAATATCCGCATTTTATGAGTTGCCAGGTTATGAAAGGCTGGCTGGCACAAAATTGGCAAAGAGAAGACCAATGTACATCCGATGATATAAATAAAGAGTCATGTGGAAGCTCACATACCGTGGACTTTTTAACCATACTTTGGTGAACAACAGCTAGCAGCCTTATTGGTATCCAACTATGCATTCAAATTGGAAGGATAATTGAGATTTCAACTGTCGGGGAGCAATGACTAATGAAGACACTTTCCATACCCTCAGTGATAAATTTTCTCCTAATGTACTGTATGAAACTATGACAGATTTGATCATAACGGTGCACATTTGGGAAAACGGAGATGTTTGAGCTTGATTTGGCTGAATCCTAACTACTAATGACCTGGTAGATTCTCTTCCAAAAAAAAAAAAAAAATCCCTCTGCAGCAAAGGCGCTTACAAAAATGAACCCGAGCGAACGTCGCGAAAAGCTGCTGGAAATTTCTGATTATTTGGAACTGAATATCCGGCCAGCGAATTATAGTTTTCATGGCTAATCCGTATGGATTGCCGGCGTTGTGTCAACTAAACAGTATAATGCCAAAGAATGCCTAATTATGAATTCACAGGGGAGGCGAGCTATACCACAAGTCTATAGAGCCTGGGAATATATAATAGCAAGTAATTATTTTCCTGCATTTAAAATCCGGCGTCAACAAGGTCAGAGTGGCGATGCAGTTTGCGCAGGCATAATGAATGAATACTTTGTTGACTGAGTCGCCTTTGAATGCCAAATACAGAGGGGGGGAGTTTTTCCAGGGGGGGAAAAGAGTGGGGTATGTGTATGTGTGTGTGTTGGGATGTTTGGGGCGGGGATATGTGGGTAGCGAGAATTGCGCTTGATTTTATCCTGCAGGCCTAGGCTCAGTATTGATGGCCATCATTTGTCCATCCGGCCTTTGTTTTATTTGCAAGCCAGTGTCGCGCGAGTAGGCCTATAAACCCACGTTAGTGTTGCCATTGGGCGTCCCATCGATTGGCATGGAGAGGATCGTGAGTGGAATTTATTCCTCTCTGAGGCTGGCAGTATCAGTAAAGTAGGGGTGAGGCTGGGATGGTAGGATGGGGGGGAAACTTGCTGGGGGTGCCTCTCTAGGGAACCTAACTATAAGTACGGCCTAGATACGGACTTTGAGTCCACCTATCACTAGTCGCCATCTAGAGCGTCCCTTGGCAGCCAACGCTTTGGAACT
This sequence comes from Catajapyx aquilonaris, assembly GCA_000934665.2. Classification (NCBI taxonomy): domain Eukaryota; kingdom Metazoa; phylum Arthropoda; class Diplura; order Dicellurata; family Japygidae; genus Catajapyx; species Catajapyx aquilonaris. Next base: position 38,038 of record KZ538466.1, on the reverse strand, counting down.
AATCACCTTCTAGTTACAAGTCCTGATTCTTGTTTCCCCAAAATGGCCGCTATGCAGGTGGCCATCCATTCATATTGGACCCATTTTGGCTTTATCAAGCCTGAATTTCACTGTAAAGTCTTATCTCAGTGTACTATGCAAAACACTAGCTTTCAATGGTGGGTTGATTATATAGGCTGCAATATTTAAACATAATTTGGCTGTTTCATCAGGAGTATGAGTAGTTGTGGATCAGTTTGGCATGGAAATGCCTGTGGTGGTGGACGGGGAAAGGGTCAGCATGCGCAAGGGAGGGGGATACATGATTGCAAAATCTATCCTGCGAACGGCATCCTGGTGACATTTTAAATAATTGATGAAGGATGAGGGGAGATGCTGGAGGTGGGGGTGACATTAACTGGCTGTTTTGCGGATGAGAGAGGGGTGGGGGGTGGGGGGGATACTTTGGAGAGTGGGGAGAGGAAAACTCTATTCCCATCCCTCTCTCGGTTGCCAACTTGCTATTTTCATATCCTGCTGGACCCTACATACGCTATTTTTTGCCTTTTTCAAATATTTTTTTTTTTGAAAGCTAAATTGGAAATGATTCAGTTATGAGGCCTCCTCAACATTCGAATGGTAATTTATTCAAATTGTGTTGTTTGCAGCATTAGCGTGTTTGGCGTGTATAAATTTTGAAGTCAATAATGGCGAGAGGGGGGGGGGAGGGGGGGGGGATCCCCGTGTGTGTTTACTCATGTTGTCAGGATCGACTGCGCAAGTTGAGGACTTTCCCTCACCCAAAACCAACCTACCTCCACCCCTCTGTACTTTCCCTCATCCTTTTACACCCTCACCCCCTAGCCCCCTCTACCTACATTAAATTGTTTATCCAACTCCTAGCTCAACTGGCAACTGTGGGCTGGGCTCGCATCCAAGTTGGAAATCACATTAGTGTTGGGTAGGGGGTGGGGGGACATGGTACCATGGGGTGCATTCCCCCTTTTCCTTTGACTCTCCCATTGCACTGGCCAACAACGCAAGCTGCTCTCAAATTCACTTCGCTTTCTGATTTTGCTGACCGCCACTACATCCTCTCATGAGGATAGTTCCTAGGGTTACAGGTCGCAACTAGGGAGGGGGGGGGGGGACAAAGAACTGGTAGGACACAAAATAGAAGGGTTAGTTAGGAACAATCAATTGATACCAAAACTAGAGCGATTTATAATGTTGTTGGGAGCCATCTTGGTTTTTAGTAGTATATGGCGGCCTTGAGGCTTCGGAAACATGACGGGAAGGAATAAATATCTGGACTGGATCATTAATTCGGGAGCAGATAGCCATAAACGTTGGGGGGTGATATTTTCATCCATTCCAGCGGTTTTTTTTTGTTGTTTGGGGGGTCGGGGACGGTGCAGTAAATCCGGTTGTCAAATTTATTTGGGGGCGTTGAATTAAAACTAGCGATTCCATTACTCTTTTCTGCAACTATTATCATTAAACGTAGATTTACTCCTTGATAATATTATCGTGGTATTGGGATGCTTTGGTATACTTGGAGATAAATTATGGCATGGAGGNGGGGGGGGGGGCTGAATACAGATGGTTTGTGAAATAATTATGATTGTAAGCATAGGTTAAATATTCGCTTTGACGGAGTGGTGATTACGCACTAAGAGCCTGCTACACCTGTAATAGTATTTGCTCTACTCTTTACTGTACTACTGTATTATAGGCCCCTGTTTGTAGACTTTCCTGGCGCTCTCTTAGTACTGAAAATCATGAAAGCCCTAGAGTATAATAATTGAACACCAATTCTACAAATTGCATTCTGTAAAGTCAACACTAATCATGTTAGGAATACAGTTCTGTCACTAAGCTAATTAAAGTGTCGGTGTGTCTTTCATTAAGAGTTGATTCCATATACATTTTAAAATAATAAAAAACTTTCCAGAATTTAACCTGACGCTTGCATTTTAAAAACCAACTATTAAAGTAAGCGTGCGATTATT
>KZ538466.1:17869-36027 GCA_000934665.2 Catajapyx aquilonaris | reverse complement strand
CCCCCCCCCCCCTGTAGCCTGCAGATCCGTCCTAAGTTATTGCATAATATGTCCTATAAAACTGCAGTATAAACCTTGATCCACATAATAACTAGGTTTTATAGGGATTGAACCAGACTTACATTTAATATTAATTAGGATTCGCGAAGTTCTAAAAATAACAGTTTTGCATGAAAGTGCTGGTTTATGCATAGCCGTCAGTCATGATTCTTCCAAAAAAAATCCAGAGTAATCTCAAGACGATCTGAAATAACAATAATAGTAAATAATGCATATATATTAATTAGGTAACTCAATACACCTGTGCCACTCCTTCCTTATACCCTAGACTGCAAGTGAGCTTACTAATTGAAGTGTTATTATGCAAGGTATAAGGAAATATATCCCGAACAGGCGCACACCACCAGATGTCTCAAATGGGTTCCACTTGCACCCCACTTCCAAAAAAAAGAGAGAAAATAGTACGGGGTTGGGAGGTGGGCTTAATTTGGGCCTAGCCAAGTGTGGTAGTTGAAGTCAAGGAAGGGCGGAGGAGGCTTAGGTGTACGGTAGAGCTGCAGGGGAAATTACCAATATCGTTAGGTTGTCTTTCCTGAGAAGCTCCCCAAATATGCTGCAGCAGGCTCTCCCCATTTGCATGGTTGTTAACTCAGCGGCTAGACCTTCTTAGGAGGCATATGGAGAATAATGAGAGGCAGCAAGTGTTGGGGTGGGGGTGGGGAAGTAGGGGGTGTCCTCAAGCCCAAAGTTTACGAACTGCTCTGTATGCTGTCGCTGCCAACGGGAGGCCCCAGGCTTGAATCAAGGCCCCCGCAACCAAAGTATAAGGCTGCCTGTCATCCAAGTTGGGCTACAAGATAACTTATGTGGAATTATATTGCACATTCTATGGTTATTTTGTCGCATAAGAAAAGCGTGGATCCAAACGCAATTTTGGGAGCGCCCTGGGGGTATTATGCGGCATGTTGGCACAAGTGCATTCTTAAGAGGGGGGGGGGAGAGACTTAAGATATGGGTTTCATAGTGCATGTAGGCAATATCCGTAGTCTATTTTTCAGACATTCATCAGTGTTGCTTTAATATTACATTTGTGAGGCTTACCAATCTTCCTACTGTGCCATAGTTCAAAATTTTGTATAGGTCAAATTATTTTACTGACGACTGGTGGACGAGCTTCGCAAACAGGTCGACCAGGACCCGAGGGTCAACAATGCCATCACCACTCTTGCAATGCTTCCACAGCAGCTTGTGCTCCTTCTTCTATTGAACAAAAGGCACTGTCTCAGGTAGCCTGTACTTGAAAGCTCTGATGTTAAGGCCTTGGCAAATAGCAGCGCTTTCATATTGTTTTCTGTGTGTGTCTCAGACATTCGCCTCAGCTTCCTCTTCTTCGGATTTCTAGGTCACAACATGTTTGTTAGGTAGGCTATACTATAGTAAGCACTTCATTTTCATGTGCGCGGGTACGGCTTTTACTAATTACCCTGTCCCTTTTGTTGAACCACAAGCTATAAGTGATAAACAGAAGGTTAAGTCCAAAGATCTGTCAGTGACTACACAATCATGTATAGGCATATTGTATATCATTTATTGATAGTGATACACCTGGCCAATAACGAGAATATTTTCAGACTACAAGTAGAATTTTACCAGTATATGTGGCAGAAACTCCGATCATCCATAAAATTATATGGCACACTTTGTTACCCTCAATTTCATGTAGGAAATTCGCCAAAAAAGGTAATGCGCCATACCGCAAAAAACCTGACAAGCTTAAATCTACGTTCATATTATGTGGCCCAGCTTTTCCAAATTGGCCTTCATTATGTGAGAGTTATATATTTTCCGTACGGTGCATGATTATGCAACGTATTTCATCTAACGACACCATAATAATAATAATAATAATAATAATAATAATAATAATAATAATAATAATAATAATAATAATAATAATAATAATAATAATAATAATAATAATAATAATAATAATAATAATAATAGGGCAAAGTAGTGAATCTAGACCACAGTTAAGCAATGGTACAGTAAAATGGCTATGATGAGATGGTGATTCTAGATGCAAAGAGATGACATTTTAGAAATGGCATGCACCGATTGTGTGCTCGGACGGAGAGTAACGCTGTTGCATGCGAATAACAGTGGAGTTACTGGAGCTCATAATTACGAACGAGGGTCGAGATTGTGAAAGTGCTATTTGACGACGCAACATGTCGGAAGTAATCATTCCAAGTAGCTGTAAAGGGGATGGGACTAGCCCTATACGTGGATTGTACGTGAGGACGAGCCTGAACTTGGCTCAAAAGAGGTAGATAAGCCACTTTTGATGACGTGGGTGACATTACTATGCTAATTCTTGCCCAGAGTGGAACCCGTGAATCATTTCCACTGAAGCTCTTTCTCTCTCTCTCTTCCTCCTTTACCCTCTACAAAAATTTTCAAACGAACTGCATTGATTGCAACAGACGTGGAGTTGCAACAAATTTTCAAGGAATGGTCACCCGAATAATATATTTGCATAATATATTTAGGCGTTTGTCCAGCTCTCAATTTGCTAATTGCCCTCCGGGCCCAGTGAACACAAGGAAAGTCTGGCCGATTTTTTTTTGCCCACCATACCCTTTGTGATCATTTGGATAATTAAGCCCTTTGTACTGCGGTCGACCGACATGCAGGCATTACAGCGAGGTAAAAAAATAGACCTGCAGAAGTCCAAAGCGTTACAATTAATCGCAGGACAGTCACTCTATACGAATGTGAATAATGCATATTTTTTAACGCAAATGGTGTAATAGGAGTTATTACGAAGGGTGACAGAGATGCGTTTTTTTTCCTCATTGGAATTAACGCAAAAGCCTGGCACAGCAGGAAAACTTTCTTCCTATAATAACCGCCACTAATTGCCTACTGAAACAAGTTTCGTGTGTGCTTCCTAATTGGAGGTTGGATTGTTAGCAGGACATAACTTCCTGGGTTTAAGGTGCTATTATTTTATAAGCCGCAACTGAACGAAGTCGCCTAATGACAATCTTACTCTAACTTTCTGAGATACACATGTATGTAGTGCAGTCATGAACACAATAAATTACAAGAGACATTATTGAATTTCTGAATTTTGATACGTATATACTGTACAGGTGGTTGTCTCTTTAAGTGCGTATAAATGTTATTATTACAAGATAAACGAACCAATAATAAATAAAAAGCGCAATCACAGTATATATGAATAAATTATATTCATCATATCATTCTACACTATTTATTATAATTAACCTACATGCTTGGAATGGATGGACAAAATGTAATGAAAGCTACTGACACCATACAGGGGGAGTTAGAACATCTGGTTCATCTCCGGTCTGGGGTCTGATGGCCTAATACAAGTCTAATAATTCATGTTATATGTAGGGGTGAGAAATGTCGAAAATCCAACCGTTCCCGACGTGGACGACGCCCATTAGACAAATCCGACCACCTACCTTACACCTTATGCTGAAAGTGATGACAAGGGGGTAACCACTTCGGTACTCCGGTGTACACCTGAGAGTGGTACTCCCTGGTACTCCTCAGATACCTCACTCTTTATTACTCCTTGGTACTCCTTGAATTTGGTACTCCAGTGTACTCTTCACAGTCGAGTGGTTAACCCCTTGAGTGATGACGTTCCTTCGGAAGGCACATTGGAACGCTATGTATGTCTGTTATAAGTGTCAATATGGTGATATAAAATGCCATTTCATTCTTGAGTATTTGCCTCTTGATGCAAAACACTCTCCCCACAAAGTTGCGCAACAAAGAAAAAATCACATGTGTGTTAAATCATGCAGGAGTATGGTGTGGTTGTTGTAACAATCATTCGATCCTCTATATATAAAGAGCTGTTACCTGGTGAATTGTTCGGGACGTAGCCTTTCCAACATTTATAAAAATTACGCCTGTGTCACATGGCATGGACCACTAACCCAGTTAGTTACCACAAGGAGGGCACGATCCTGCTGCAACGCGTACACCGCATAATGTAACATTAATGCACGTATCGGGAATGAAGTCGCCCAGTCTCATGGACATGGTTATAACGCATTGTAGATTCGTCATCAAGTTTTCTGCAAATTCAAAATAGTGTTAAGAAAATCACTGATGTCAATTACATGAGTTTCATATTGTATTGTTATGAACACACAGGGTCATACAGTCAACTCATTTTGACACGTTGGCCTTCAGTTCCTTTTCCCTTGGGCTGTATAGCTATGCCAGTCATTGCCTGCCTCATTATTTAGGTGGCATGGCAATGCCCCCATGCTCGCCGTTGTATAGGTAAATGGATGCTCGTACTCATCATATGTAATGTATCCACAACCGAAATCATTTATTCATTCACATCACGATGCAGTGAAAACGTCCACACAATGATGCCACAAGTTACAACCGTGCAGCCCTTAGAATTAATACAGTACGTGAATCAAGTATCATCAAACTTATCATAGCCTTTGCGTGTACCTGACCAGTCATAGGTTTGTCATGTCCGGTCAAACGAGATGGCGTACATTACGTTTGGGACAATGCCGTGAAGAAATGAATGAATGAATAAATGAATGAAAGTATCCGCCCTGGGCTTATTGTTGCGTCCCCTACAATACTCCGTCCCAAGGAGAAACACCATATCTCCAGAACTAGTAAGGGTGAAAGTCGCATGTATTCCCTACACTAATCCCCCCTGACTCAGAGGGGATTAAGTGCATGGCACACACGCGATATTCACCATTACTAGTTTTGAAGATATGGTGTTTCTCCTTGGGACGGCAGAATAAGCAACACCTGATCATCTCTGACCCGAAACATATTTGAAGACATGACTGATTCTGATAGCCAACTCAGATGAGAAAACTCGAGAAAGATAGCGAAAAAAAATAACATACTGGTTAGAATGTAGAAAATGTGGGGAGAGTTGAGGCAAAATTTTATCAGCTGGCACATAGAATGGGATTGCATCCACATCGCCCTCCTACCCCCGGAGAGAGGGTCGATCTTTGGGGAATATTGTCCAACTGCCTCCCTCCCGATTACTCATGGATGAGGGTTGCCATGGAGACGCGCCCCGAAAATGAGTTTCGCTCCAGCGAACCCGCTTCTGCACCAAGCAAGCCTCTTCTTCTGCTCCCCACACCACCTCTACTCCCATTCCCAAACTCAGCTACTACGTCTAGCTAGTTGCTGCTACTAACATCAGGAGGCCTAACCTTAGAAGATTTTGAGAGGACATGTCTCTGTACAAACATTACGTCATGAGAGCAGTGCCTGGATCTCAAGACCTGGTTTCATCAACAGCCAGTGACGAATTTTCCTGGAGAGAATGGTCCATCACAAGTTTCAAGAGGGAAATAACGTGTGTGGAGTTTGGTGGGATGTTGATAGTGTTTAGTGGATTGAGTGAGAGTAGTGGGAGTATACTGACAATTTATAGTGAATGACAACGAGTAGTGGTGGTAAATTTGAGCTGTGATTCACCCTGTACTACTTTCAATAGCTTCTAATAAACGTGGATATAGGTCCATAATTCCCAAAAGTAATCTCACATTATTTTGCAGTGATGCAGTTCGCAATACCCAAAATTAGTGCAATGGCCAACCCTATTCAAGCGAGTATATCCCCCCCAGTTTCCAAAAGGATTTTGGGAGCATATTATACTGAAATAATACTCTTTATACAGGTGGAACGAGCTGGCATTGTTTCTACTTATTACTTGTCCGCTTTTCAGAGTACATGTGAAGTCAAAATAAACAGTAATGGTACAATAATATATGGATAGCTCAGACCGCTCTAGTTATCTATTCCCAAATGTATAACAATATTGCCGGTGGAGAAGTTCTCGTGGATGACTAAAATTATGTACATGCAGGTACTAAATGCATGCAGCAATGAATATTAATAAAAGGCATTGTTGACCTTACCACATGTGGATATAATGTCAAGAGGGGGGAAATGATGATGAGCAAGCCAGTATGTAGCGAACCTTCTGAGCAAAAATTACGAATAGCATTATGTCCTTGGCTAGTTCGGAACCTATGTACTATGGGGCTCAAATTATTTGGTCTGCTTTTAAAACTCACATCAAGTTGGCGTCATTTTGAGGACACATTACCGAACTCTGCCCCAGAAATGAGGTACTATAAAGGACCTAGCTCAAAAAGATTGAGACAATTTTGCATTGATATACAAAATCCAACTTCGTCTCTTTTTGACCCAGTTTTGACCTGACTCACTGCGGGTCGAATATAACAGTTGCTATAGAATGGAGCACCTGGTCAGGAGCACAACCAGCTACAAAAAATAACTGCTATCGGGCGATATCAGTTATATGAAAACGACCCACGCATTTGGAACACCCTGTATATCTGGATGAGAAATAAGTTTAAATGACACACTAAAAGCACATCAAACAAAACCCGCAGCTGTCAACAGCACACAACTTGGTTGCAAAAACATCTAGAATCGGCGAAAATTTGTCAATGCCCCATCTACACACTGACCGAATATTTCGCGTTTCAAGTGACGATAATATTGGACGCAACATTGACCCCTCTCCCGAGCAAAAACGTGACCGAAATGGAGACAACGCCAGCGAAGCAACGAGACCTAATCCAACGCTGTTGTCGCATCCTCTGCCATATTCTTTTAGGTGCCAGTATACTAATTGCATGAAGGGTTTTCGTGTTATCATATTTACTGGAACCATCGAATTTGAGTGTGTGTACACGTGAGTCCAGCACAAATCGACAGGTGCGTTGTTATTGTATTCACTGGAAAATATGTCATTGTTCTTCTGTGAGATATGAAAGAGTAACTAACGTGTAGGTGTGCTTTGTTGTGGGCCATGAAAAGTTGCCTTGTTAGGACTTCGTCCTATACGTGCATCCCAATAATAACCACCACCGTATAGGCAGAGTTGATTCAGACTTTTTATAGAAATGTTTTCTAGCATTCATCGCAGTCTAAAAAAGCACAACTTTCTGAATGCCCCATTGTGGCATTAGGTGCAACCCACACATACCACCCACCTGCCACCCACAGACCTCCAATGTGAATTTTTCTATCAAAAAACACCGTCTGCATTGCAGAACTTCATAATACCTCTTAATATTTCTTCACGCTTTAATTCCATTTAGACCTTGCGAAATGCGGATCCTTATACACGTGTCCTGATCCACAGATATTTTTGGGATATTTCCAGAGAATTCCTACGACTTTTGTGAAACACCTGCACAAAAGATCCAAGTTTAATGGACCAACTATAAGAAGCCCCTGTTACCTTGTGACATTTTTAGCAATACAGTATAGTAGCCTACAGTAGTGATATGGGAATATGATAATATAGTCCCAATATTGCGGTGATGTAAACATGTTCACATGGTGTCAATGAATTCCGTTGTTGGTATACGATAAACGATTTTCTTTCCTTTTGTTGATTTTTGTGCAGGGTAGTCATTGACAGCATATTCCACACATTGGAACTTTCAGAATGTCAACAGCCTTTTGGTGTAAAAATGGACTTTAAAAAAACTACAGTAAAGCAACATGATGGCACATACCACTAATCATGTCACTATGCCACTTGTCGTAACATTCGTGCTTCTAATGAAGAAGTTCGCCCCAAGTCTTTCCTCTCTTAGTTCCTTCCCAAGTTCTCGGCTGCCAAAAAAATTCTGATGTGGCGAAACATATGAAAGTCACTCTGCCTCTGTGAACTGTTTGGAGATTGCTAATAGATGTCACGGTGGAACTGTTTGAGAGAGAAGAACGACAATGCACGATCGCTACTGTAATCCTTTCAGCGCATTACTTTAACACTGCAGTAGGCTATTTACTCGACCATGCACCAAACAATTTTCGCATGTTTCATCACCTCAAGAAAATTGTTGGCAAGCAAGTAGAGTCTGCTGGAAACGGAACAAAAGAAAATAATTGGCTCGGATGCGAGGGCCTTTGACACAGGTAAACAAAAGCTTGCGCAACAGTGAGACAAATGCCTCAGTGGACGTCGTCATTACAAATAGTAGTATAGCCAAAGGTCTTGTTTTGTGTATAACAAGGTGTTGTCACATGCAAGGTATTACTGCAGCCAGCACCATTGTGATCCGTCAGAAAATCTGGACGTTCTGCATTTTGTTAGGGGTGAGTCACAGTATGTCGAATGTCGATGTGTATTGTATTCATTTACAATGTTTTCTTTCAATGCGTCAATGCGTTGTGTGTTGAGTAATATCATATGCAGCCAATCATTTATTATTATCGATTCAACCAAAGAATAATAGTGACGGCAGTAGTTAATGGCAACAATGAAACTAACTAATAAAATGCGTGTGACGTAATAACATTTCTCTGGTTGAACGAATCGTATACATGATTAACGTCGCATTTATAGTCGTAGTAGAATTTAAATCACCCAGAAGATGTCTCAAAAATGCAGATTACTCTTTTACTCAATGCCAAGATCCCCATTGACATCCAATTGCTACAGAAGCCCTTGAGCGAAAAGCTCTTAACATCTACAGTTCTTTCCGCTCGCTGGATTGATTGTAAGCAAGAACATCTGCTCTCACCTTCCTCTTATCGCTGCTGCGACGACGTCCTCTGATTCTTTCACGTGGCTGTTCGTAAACTAAGAGTCGTTCTACTTATCTACAATGTTATGTGAATTTCCTTTCACTGACACCATCGTTGGCTTCAAAAGGTGACCATCACTTTCTGGTATATAAAAACGACATCAAAGACTTTCAACTGCTCCAGTTGGTGTCTCTCCCATATACTCATCCGTATTGTGTATACGCTATACTGAATAGAGTATCAGTAAATCTATGCAGTTATATGGATACTTTTTACATGATGGGTTTCCTCTGCCCTCATTTACTCGCCGACTCGCTCTATGAGTGAATCTAATCGGCAGACATATCTGGTTTGAAGGACGTTTATTTATACAAATAATAATTATCTATACACTGTTTTTATTATACGATTGCATTTTTAAATTTGTATTAAGATCAAATAATTCTACTTTTGGAAACATCTAAGAGCGACTTTCATTAAGTCCTGCTAAACTTTCTACGGGGGTATTGCACCTAACAAGACTACAGTAGGCCGATGCATATTTACATCTTTCTGATCACATTCCATTATAGTGAAGGATTCGGAAAAAAATACAAGAAACGTGCGTAATAACTCGTTTTCATGGAATCCGCTCACTTCTTACGCATGTACAGTACAGTTACACTAACTTACTTTCTCAAAATGCAATCTACAGTATTTTGAAAATTCTTTGTGCAGTTTTAGTCTGACTATCCTTTTATGCTTTGGCCGCCTCTGCATGTACCTGTTGTGTCACGTTTCCAATATGTACATTACCTGCGAGCTCATTTATTTTTCCTGAATACTGTACAGTAGGTCCCGGCAGTATAGTTTTATACGCCTACATACTAAAGTACTTGTTCAATAATCAATTATGTCACAATACACATATTTGGAGGCCTGGCATAAAGCCAGCGATTTATTTCCCATGGTATCATGATTATTTAATGCGTTGTTGGTTGTGTTTCATTTAAGAAGTGGTCTTATTAGTCAAAATAACGAATGCATTGCCTATAGGTTCCACCATTAATATTTGTGCACCTGGAAAGTGCATACATGGACATTATGAGTAGTTTCAGTAAAATCTTTATCCACGCCACCAGCGCCACCTGTTTATATCTCCTGTCCTATAATGTCTATAACCTGAAACGGAGTTAAAAAACTTTAACAGGTAGTTAACAGAAATCAGGAGTTACAGGACTAACATAGAGTTAACAAAATATGCCTCAGATATGTATGAACGACTTCTTTGCGTTTGATAACTGCTACTGATCACATCATGACCGAGGGGTTAGGGTCCGCCAAAATGATGAGAGGTAAAGGAATGGAAGAGTGGACATAAAACGCGTGGCTTAGAGCCATCAGGTCAAATGACTCGCCCCAACACACCACGTCAAAAAATATTGCCATACAGGCAGTGTAAATATCTCCATGGAGGATAACCATAAAAATAGCTATAGGGTATGGTTATGAACATAAAAAACGCACATTACGTGTGTTATTAATAAATAGCTTTCAGAATTTTTTGAATACTAACGTAAATAATGAATTCATCGCATCTAATGCATAACATAAATATGCAACATAACTTGCTTGAATTCTAAACGTTTCAAGAATTACACATGCAAAGTGCACCTATATATATATATATATATTATCCCCAGACAAAAATGCAAGCAGACAGGCGTAATAAACATGGTCTGAAGGGGGCTAGTCTACGTCCCTTGAGGCTACGGGCAACTGACAGGCGAGAAAGACGGTCAAAATCACTTTGCAACGTAGCAAGTGTCCCATCGCCCAAGAAAATGTGCCATATCGCATTACAAAACTGGGAAGCGTCCATGGCATCGACTCGCTTCGAATACATATTGGCCAACACATGCCAACTGGTATTAGCACTTACTATACCCCCAGCCATGGAAATTCTAAGACAAAGGTTGGAAACTATTTTTATATACTGTATATATTTTTAACCCAGACTGTATCAAAGGGTATAGGGTGGGGGTAGGAAAACGAGAAGAGTCGAGCACGCATTGGCTCCAATCTGGCGGCTTATGGCAAGTACGCCTACGGGCACTAGGACCGGCTTTGATCTTTTATCAAAGCGCTTTCATGTAATTAAAACTGCTTTAGTGGCACTCTATACAGAATGACACGAGCCAGGCCTATTGTTCGATAGCCAAGTGCAGGCCTGCAGCTGCCCACCACTCCCGGACTGTGTACATGACTGGGTGGGTTGGGCCCTAGCTAGACCTGGTTGTATATGTGCGTGCGTCTGTGCGTCAATGTATGGTTGGCCAAGTCAGGTTTGTCAAGCGTCATGTAGTTGCTGCTGGAAAAAGGTGATAACTCTAGAGAGCTCCAATTGCATTCTCTCTCAGAATCTCCCCAGTTTGATGCCGGTGATAAATGATGCTTTTTAATGCATGAGCAAGCTGGAAAATCGCGAGATGATTGTGTGAGATGATGGATAACTCGCACTCTTTTATATGGGGGAAACCAGTCCTGATGTAGGAATGTCCTAGTCACATGATCCTTATCAACCAGTAGTGTCATGCGCGAAACACCAAATATCGTTGCAAAAAAAAAAAAATATTCACAAATCCGGATGAAAATATAACTTTCAAAAATCACTTATGCGAGCCCGTTGTTGCATAATTAGAGCCGTTCAATTCCGCTCGGCTTAACGATGCCCACAGGCTGGACGGAGCTCCCATTATTGACAATTTTCTGGTAGCATCCATGATGAATGCTGGGGACTCCAACGTACCAGTAATAACGTGCAGGTGTTAATTAGAGCGTATACAGAAAGAGTGGACCCGGCGTCCGTGTTTAGGGCCGTAACCTAAGAGAGGCAAGCACCAGTTATTGTCCATCGGGGGCTATAATCGTGGACCAACCCCGAGTTGGGGCAAAGTGGCGAAAAGGGGGTAAGACGAGCCGTTGTCATGAGGCTAGAGCGGAATTTGAGCCCGTGTTGTTCGTGGGGGCGGCACGGCTCACAAGTGCAGGCTAATGAGGCAAATGTTAATTCAACATGGATGACTAGGCCTATTGGCCCGCGCCACTGTGTCTGGCTAAGTGAATTGGGCGCCCGCTACTTTAACACCCAAACTCCATTTGCAGGAGAACTCCTCCTGGACCGCTTGTGCTTGCCACTTCATCTCTTCATGCATTCTTAAACCTCGCGCCCTGTCTCTCACATTCACACACTAACGCTGTTTGTCACGCTTTGCTCAATGATGCGATCACCATTACACTTGCCCATTAGGGGGGTTCTGCTACACGGACTAAATATCAACAGGGATGCCCATATTTTTGAATCTGTGTGAAAAATGTGGGGATAGAGGGCGTGCTGGGAGGTAACGAATTTTGCAATCGGTACTGTATGCACACCGCATAGTCTGCGGGAAAAAAATGCATAAGGGATATGAGGTGCAAAAATAATAGGAAAAATGGACACTGCAAGTTCGCGAGAAGTCAACAGATGTATTAGCTTCTTGGTGCGACCTATTCTCACGAGGTTGTGAACATACAAGTTTGCATTCTTGTAGCATAATATAAACGTATCCCAATAAGTTATGAAATCCAGCACACAGGAAAGGGGAGTTGTTGCGACAGGCTGTATTTTCAAAATTCAAATATTTAAAAAAAATGCAGATAGTTTATTCATATTGTTAATTATGCGAATAACAGACTGCTGAACGTACTGCGAGGACCATGATTCGGTGCAATTATTATTAAAACTGATTTCCTCTCTCCGAACTAACAGTTATCACAAGATAGTACTGCAATATTTTGTGGTGCACTTAAAGGCTGGCGGTATTCACTAACCTCAGATTAAAAAGAAGTGTCAAATAAAGTTAAATAACTCAGGCTAAATGCTCATAATAAATACAACGGACTACTGATGAGCATTAGGAAAAGCGATCCTTGACTACACGCTGCATGAGATAATATTATTCTATGTAGAGCCATCGAAACAAGAACTATCCAGACCTGCTAAGGTCCCATCCAAAACCAAGCCCAACCGTAGCAGATATGTCTAATTACAGCATCGTATAGAAGAAAGTAAGAATTCCATTAAGGACATGAAAGGACCTAAGTATTGTCATAAGCTCCTGCATATAAGTAAAGCCTTAGAAAAATTCTTGAATGATTTCAGAAAGTTCTTTAACAAAATACTTACCATTTGAAGGTAGTACTGTAAAAGGAGCTGGAAAAATGCAGGTTTCACAGACGTAAGACAGCCCATTTTCCGTTACCAGCATTACAGCGGGGTCATAGAAACGGATATTTTTAAGCTTCAAAAATGATTGGAAAATATTATTGAATTTCCAGTTCAGAGTAGGGCATGTTATACAAACAAGAATATTTTACTGAATATCTACTCATGAAGTAGTTGACCTTGAAGATATTAAGCTACTTCTGAAATGTTATCAATAATATTTATATAGGTCACTACGAAAAATCCCTACCTTTAATACGTTAATACGTACCTTCAAATAAGTATATTGCATTACTCTTCTAGGCAAGATTAGGAATGCAGGCTAATGCCTGCACGTTCTGACTATCCACCTGACAGAAGTGCTAGAACAGTGACTAGTTTGAAGGGCTTTGATAACCTGAGTTATCGCAAGCTGCGTGCAGCATTAACACAGACGAATGAGCTTTAGGAGCGAGTATCTATTGCAATGTGCATGGAGTACATTAGTCTTCATTATATGATGCACAAGTTAATGAAGCCTATCTGAGCCGAGTGCTGCACTGCAGCGGATTTGTCACATTATCTCCTTTGGGCCCTTGCGTCGCTTTTCCGCACTAGCTGCGTGTACAAATTAAATTGTACGACGAAACTAATCACGAGGAACGATAGTGGAAGGCTGTACTGGAATTTGTGCAGAAATGGATCCGGATAGTGCTGGACCTATAAGTGTATGCCAAATAGTGACTCAATCACTAGTGTTATCATTGCCTGTTTCAAAAGGGTATTATTATTATTATTATTATTATTATTATTACCGAAGCAGGTTGGTGTAGTGGATATGGAGTCCGCCTGCTAATCGGGAGGTCCTGGGTTCGAGGTTCGAATCCCGGTGCCGGCAACTCTGACCGTGGTTTTCTGTGGTTTTCCACGGTTCCTCCAGGTGAATACCGGAGTTGTTTCCTAGTTAATAGGCCACAGCCGCTTCCTTCCATCCCTATCCCGTCCCAAAAAAAGCGAAATAAAGTTTACAAGAGTTCCAGCCAAAAAAACAAATCTCCCCCCTAAAAAGCCAGAACGGCTTCAATGGGGTATGAATTATTATTTATTATTATTATTATTATTATTATTATTATTATTATTATTATTATTATTATTATTGCATATATGAAACTATATAGTCGACCATAGCCTTATTCAGTATAATGCAATGTGGGAAGGGAACACATCAGTATTCAGCACAGTGATCAGCTGTCTTCCCAACTGAAACATTTGAAATGTGACGGCCAGGCTGTCCAGCTTGTTATTCGTGTCCCGTAGGCGCTGGTGAATGCAGCATGGTGTCTATTTTTCAGGCATGCAATAGACAAGTCGTGTTACAGGTGCACTTGAAAAATTAATTAAAGGTGGATGTCAAGAGACGAAAAGAAAGCCAGTTCAAAATGCAATAAGTTTCAATTTACCTGGCGTCTTAATATACTGGAGGAAATTCCCCTAGGGCTCCCCTGGGTTAAAATTAATGAAATCATGGTGGAAGAACTTACATCGCATCCAGTAATTACTCCATCCAATTCTGAACACCGGTAACACTTAGGTCTACTAATTTGTACCTTGCTATACTTGATATCATTTGAAAGGATTATCATAATATTACTTTAGTAAAAATAACAGGTAAACATATGACACAGGATGTTTCATGGATTTGTAAAATTAAAGCTTATTCCCTCTGGGTGTTGTCTATTTTGTATTGTGGAGGTAGTACCGATCAGAATAGTGGATCGTCCANCACGGCCCCCCCCCCCCCCCCCCTCGCACTATCCAAAATAGACATCACCCGGAGGGAAGCTTGCATATGCATTTTACAAATGCATGAACGTGCAGTACTTTTCCATGGGAATGTACCCGGTACTCCGAGTACACTGGACTATTTCAAACACTACTTTATGTCAAAATTTCCTGTGGGAATAGGGGCGTAATATGATTATGTTTACGTTTGCCGACCCCCCTCCAGCCATCCCTTCCCTCCAATGCTGATGCGACCAGGAGGTTTACAAAAAAAAAAATCGATACTGCAATTTGTCGATGTATAAATACCGTCAACAATGTATTACAGGTTTAGTGTTGCTTCACGCGAAAATGAGCTTAGCAAGCCTCAGAAAACACCGTACCACCATATAAAAAGCTTAAGAGTTTGAATAATAATAATAATAATAATAATAATAATAATAATAATAATAATAATAATAATAATAATAATAATAATAATAGGCCTAATAATAATATTCTTCATCTTCATGTAGGTGATTGTAATCTCTACAAAGAAATAAAACAGTTTGTATATCAAATCTCTATTGTTCAGTAGGTCTACAGTCTCTACACAGTCTGACACCACCGTCAATGGGGCCCAAGTAAAATACGCATGCGCGGCTGGAGTGATTAATCCATCAGGTGTTACCTCTCCCAAATGTTGGGGGTGTCAGCGTAGCCACTATATCCTTCTGTAGAATTCCCAGATGTTATTGTCCTTATTATCTTGGGAGTTTTTTGGAGCAAGACTTGTTCCAGTGTTATGAGCTCCCATGTTCTTTGTCAAAGCATCAGTTTAAAACTAGATGAATCAACACGTCGGCCCAAGAAAAATGCCATCATCTGCAGAAGCTTTCGGGAGTAGAAGGAAAATGTCAGTGTATACGGATAGTTAGGCTACTGTACAGTATTGTAGCCTACTGTATCAATGAAACCAAGGGAATATAATGTTATCATGCAGTAATCAGTAATAAGGTGCATTGGTTTAGTCAGATTCATATGCAATATTGTTATCAGACAACAACTTTAATAAAAAAAATTTAAACACACATGAAAATGCTCAAAGGTATATTCCTACTGCTGACGCTGTTACTTCATTATAACGTAAAAATCGGCAAGAAAAATATTATTCTGTGGGATGTAATTTTCATCTTCTAGAGACTGTATCGCTCAAAAGTAGGCAATGGAGACAATTTGGCATCGAAGCAAAAATTCAATATCCTCTAAGTATTTTTGAGCGATATATTACCTTATCCATATTATTAAAAATAATTCTTGCACCCATTAGGATGGTGTCATGTATATAAATTTCATCCATGCTAGGCTATTTAGAGTTCCACAACAGTCTGACAGAGAGGCCAGAAAAGTGCTAGCGACAAGCAGTGAGTTGGCTTTTATCCACCTTCACATAAATGGATTTAGAATAACACTCATTTAATCCTAATCACGGAATTACGGCAGAAGTATCCCACTGGTAATGGCGTCAAGTGTATGTGTCACCCACACTGCGTCAAATGACCATGGTGTTAGAACAGTGCGAGGTGTGACACGGTACACGCAGATACCATGTAAAACCAATTCCATGTCTAGTAATGGCAATGAACCGACATTCCAGTCCTACCAATGATTAATCTTGACTCGCTAAAGTTAGAAAAGAGGATGTAACTGTAGGCCAGGACGCCGAGGTCATTAACCATGTTATTGTCTTTGGTATCTCATTATTTAGTCGTACAATCCCATTCGTGATAAACGTAGCAGGGTATGCGCAACTTAGAGCAATAAGGGCTCCATCCTTAATCAAACCCACTAATAAACATTAACTGATGATATACATTTTTCATCTACTAATCCTTCTTGTCTAAAGGTTCATTCACCCTGTGGCTGGGGTAAACATCATGTTATGCACTAATGTGTGATTGGCCGATACGAATGCTGACAATATACATACGGTATAGAAGCAAAATAGTATAAAGAGTAATGGTGTGAAAAATACCGACTTCATAATTGCAAATAAAGTAGTAGCCTAGGGGATTGCAGTAATTTAGCTTGTTTGCAACTATGCTGGCTAGAGGATTGAGATGACATCATAAACAAGTTTGCCTACACGTACTGTAAATCCCTGGACTACATAATATCACCAGGCCCGTGAAAATTCGCATGGTTACAAGCCCCCTATGAACCTTGTACAGTACATTCCGTGGGGCCAATTTTGGTCAGGGTTATAATGACTTTACAAAATGCGAGCTCTATCCTGATTGTCCAACAGCATCAGTAGCTATTTTTTATTACGCCTTGGACCACGTATAAGCTTACTGTGCATTTTTTGTTTGCCTTGTTGACCACCAATTCCCGTAACGCAGTTCCACTAAGGTATATTGGTAGTCCTTCATTATACAGTGCAATTGTAACAGCTAATATTGACCATGTTGTTTAATATTTAACGCATATAGAAATAGCATCAAAATTATATTTGTTGTTAAATAAGCAATTTCGTCATCTCCGGTTTGTGTACAGTACATGTAATAATATGCATTATACTGTGTGATGCTTTATGTTAAAGCCAATATTTACTCTGTGTACGTGCCTTCTCAAAATTCTCGCATCTATAGAACAGAAAAGTCCACACAATCTGAAACTATGGCATCAGTTTTATCACTTGGTTTCATCATCAGTAACTAAAAGTGTCAATAATATTTCAAAGGTTTCTCAATATAATGCCCACTTTTCATAATTAAAACTACGTTTATAATTACCGAGAGTTAGCCGAGTGCAAAACGCGCACACTTACGAATAATTATTGTTAAAATAGTACTCAATTCAAGTGGAATACTAAGGTTGGCAGAAAACAACAATAAATATTGCCGTCTACGTAAGTTAATCCCTCAGGGCAAATCCCTTACGGGGCACATAAATCCACTGATTGATTGAGCTATAACACCCATGGCTTCAAACGAGTAATTAGGACCAATCGTAACTTACTGTAGTGATTTATAGTAGATTCACATTTACTAAAGTGTTAATTGCTCAGAGCTCCATGTATCCATTTTGACTACACATATAATACACTCGACTTTATTTATTTTTTGTCCACTTCTTCCAGGTCCTCCTTACCTCTAATATAGTATTTCTTCACCTGGACCATCTCCCCCCTCTTCCAGGCTATAATGATCCTTGGTCCTTTTCCCTTTTGTCGGCATTTCCTTCGCCCTATCTCCTTTCAGAACATACAGCGACGGGATCAAATTCATTCCTAATAATCATGATTGTAACGCCCGTATTCATAACATCATTTATATTTCTGATGTCTACTATATCTTTACACAGTGGATCAAGAGACAGATTAACAAAATATTGTATAGTGAAAAAGCGCATTATTTTTGTCAGCGTATGTGAACCGTAATAGGCGAATTCTGGTGCTTGTTGTGTTGAACTTTATATGACTGCAAATGTGCGCCACTATTAACGTAATCCCTAATTGCCTCTGGTTCATTACTGAAGCGCCCCCCCCCCC
>KZ538466.1:0-17605 GCA_000934665.2 Catajapyx aquilonaris | reverse complement strand
CCCCCCCCCCCCACCGAATTTTTTTTTCCCCTGAAGAAAAACTCCATTTGGGAAGTGGTGCGCCTGCTGAAAGCCTGTTGCTGACTGCACGCTAACCCAACATCAAGCCGCGGCTTTCAGAGACCCGAACTTTCCAAATCATGCATATACGAGTATGTTTTGGTCTATACCTGGACTGTGCGTAGGACATGGGCGTTAGGTATCAACTTTTGATGAAGAGTGTTTGGTTCTAGATTAACTTGTCGTCTGATTTGGTCATTGCCCTCTGGGTATACTGGACAACTGTTGCTTCCATAGTGTGCAATAGTGTTGCAGAATTGTGTGTACTTAGGAATGGTCCCTAAGGTAAGGGTAGCGGGAGCGTGACGGAGCGTGACGTGTGGTAGGCACGATTCGGTCGAGCGTAATGTCATGCTTGGAAGTTGGGTGAAACAAAGGTGTAGAAGGCGAATCGGATGTTGGGTCCTTCCAATAATGGGCTTCAACAATGTAAACAATGAAACGAATCAATTAAAGCCTAGCGATGTCAGTATAGCCTATACCTACACTCTTAACCATTTACCTTCTCTAGAGAGGGTAAGAATATTTGCCCTACAATGTAAGGTAAAAGATTGCCCTTTTACCTTACATTGTAGGGTAAATATTCTTGGGTAAATTGATTCTAAGGTAAATTTTGCATGTATTACCTTAGAAAATAGAGGGTAAAAAGGGCCTCTTTTTTACCCTCTATTTTTTAAGGTAATACATGCAAAATTTACCTTAGAATCAATTTACTCAAGAATATTTACCCTACAATGTAAGGTAAAAAATGGCCACTTTCTTACCCTCTCTAGAGAAGGTAAATGGTTAAGAGTGTATAGAAACTCACAACAATGCATTTTATCAGATTTTATGAGAAATAGACTTAACATGACATAAGCTACTTTAAGGACAACCCCATAAAAAATCGAGCCAAAATTTTATTATGGTATAACTCAAAGTTACTTCATTCGCCTGATGTGCTCCAAAATTATAGCTCAAATTTTCTACGTCGATATTCTCTCTAATTCCTAGATTTAATTGTTCTCATACATCTGAAGCATAATAAAGTACAAAACTGTAGTCCGTTCGAAGTTGTTAATTTTGTGAGATCGAAATCTTATATTCAGGCTTGAATTAGCAGGAAGCAATGAAGTTCTGTGCTTTCTCCATTTGCATTTTAGACTTGACAGAAGTCTGCTTTGATTATGTTGGCACGAAAGGAATCTGTATCTTAATTAAATCGTCAATAATGCAATGGAAATTAGATTCGCCAGCTGAGTACTGGCAATCTTCCTTTTTGAAAGAGCGAAATAATTTATTAGAAGGAACTACAACACTGAAGAGCCTCAAGCTGGCTACCGGAAACGTCACGACCTTGTGTTTCAACTCCAAAGTGTGGATGGATTTAAAAAAAAGCTCAAACTCTTGTATAGGATCCAGGGCAGTGGCCCCTGAAGTAAGACCGCAGGGTTCCAGGTTCAAATCCCGGATTGTGATGTGGATTTTTCATGTGGAAAGAGTGCTCATAGCTCCTGCACAAGTTGTCTATAGGATCTCACCTATTCCTATAGTTGGCGTGAAACAATCAATCAAAAATGAGACGAGAGGTGAAAATTGCGAATTTTGTACACCTCAGTCTCAAGGGAAAGATTAAACTGACCGTAAATAATGTACCGAGAAAAATGTAATATTTTCTGTATCTCAAGCTGGAACATGAATGCCACTCGATAAAAGCCTTAAAAAAATGCATGAGAACCAAAATGACAAAAATATTTCACAAAAATACGCCGATTTAATTGATAATTAGCTAACTTTTTTACAGAATTTTCATTCAACTGAATATTTACAGAGAGCACAATAGATGCGGCACAAAAGTACGTTACTTCTGGCAAAATCCACGGACTTGACCACGGAATCAATATATGCTGAATTAGTGGCAGTGTCTTTTGGAAATGGTCCACTGAGTGAAAAATCGTGATGAAATGCCCGCTAATTTTTATGCAGTAATGCACAATTAACTCCGGAATAAAAAATTCCTTTTATGACTGCCAGGGTAGTATAGCATACTGTACAGGAAGGTCCAAAAATAACCGGGAGTTCTAACGATTGTAGAGTATAACTATTAAAAATTTCTAAATATCATGCTCAGCAGTTTTCAGCAGTAATAGTTTCATACCAAAGTAAATTATGAGTTATACACGTATATATAGACAGTATTTTGCATTAAAGTTGTTTCTTAGGAAGTTTCTGTTGTGATTCTGATTCATAATTTTGCTGCAGGATCCGTTACAATATAGGTGGTACGCCGGAAAGTATTCCATCACAATGAATTGACCGTCAAGCTATTACTCGTCAACGTCCTTTTCAGTGCTGAGCATTCGACACTGCAACAATGGGCCAACAGCCAACGCAGCCCCATGTCATTGTTTATTAATTACCATAGTCCTAACAAAACATGGCGACTGTGCCGAATCATTCATTGATCAAATTCATGTTGGTGACATTTTTGAAATATGGTACTACCGGCTATAGTGCACTTCCACCTTCATATTCAAGGAAATGGAGCACAATTAAGTGAAAAATACCTCACAGACAGGTACATCATGCACCATCTGAAGCATAATTGGCTCCAGAGTTTTGAGTTCCAAGTTAAAATTTCCGTCCATCTTTCTCTGTAGAATAGGCTTTAAAAATCCCTTTTCTCCCACTCCCATTCTGCCTAATAAGGGCATAATCTAAGCCCCAGCGGCAAATCCTAGGGCCATTTCCATTCCAGTCGTTTGGGGAGGGTAGGGGATGGAGGAGAAAAGTGGGTAAAAGAGAGAGGGGAGAGGAGGAGAGGGGGAAGTCGACTTCGCCAGTATCCAATATGAAAGAAAAGGCCATTGGGCTTGAAAGGCCGCAATTTTTTCCCACCCCTTCCACCCACCCCCAGCCAAGGAGCCTTTCTTTCATTCTTTTCTCAAGACGGGCTTGCCATCCTTCAGGAGCGAGATTGCTGCCTATTGCACTTAAGACGGGAGGGATTTTTGTATCTTTGTCAGGGCTCCCTCTGGTGGAAGAATTACGAGTTAGATTGCTTTATCGGCTGATTCTGATTGTATTCGGGATCCGCCATATTGATAAATAAGAACTTAATATTACAGTGTACTAGCTATATTATTACAAAATGGCGATTAGGACTCACTGAAGCGACGCTCTGGTGGCAAAATCCCATACTAACCGTTGAAGATCCCACCATCAAGCCTGGGCTCTTGATACCATTCCTGTGTCAAATAATTATAGACACAATTTGCAAGTGGGGGTTTGTCGAGCATTCTTTATGCATTCACCTGGTGCTTTTCCACCGAGCGGCACCGGTCTGAAATATTCGTGGTGGAAAATCTGCAGCTGTGCATAGGCATGCCAGCCACTTGAGCCTCAGGCAACACGTTCCAACTTGAAATATTTAGCCAACTCGTATACGGTATTACTGTGAGAGGAGAAATTCCAGGTGTGCGCTATTTTCCCCCGCATATTTAAAAATATAAAAGGTGGTTCCATTAGGTCACTGGACCACGAGTCATATCTAAAAAAAAAAGAGTCGAGTTAGGAGCCTAGATTAATTAAAGAGAGTCCCAAGTCACGTTGAAAGAGCCTGAAGAGTATTGTGGGGCCATGAGTTAGTATGAAAGAGGCTTTAGCTAGGCTTTGGGGGAGTTCGTGCCCTGGAAGACAGTTGTAAAGCAAGTGGAATCGCAGCACTCTCGGAGTTAAAGATATTGGCGCTGTGGGATAGGGCCCCCCCGAACTGGCCTGTCGTAAAATCAGAGGTGCCGTCAGGGTAGATATCCAGATGCAAACCAAATTCCCTTTCTTATACAGGCACCGAAGGAAACACGGGATTGTGACGTGACAAATGCCAACGTTGGAAGTCGCCTGCTTTGTATTTTTGGAGCTGATATGGAGGTTGTGCGACTATAGCAGCGTGTGTTAGTTTTCCTCTTATTTTACAATACTGCGTATATACTATAGCGCTTTCTCAAAATGCGTTAATTTGGCATATAGGATGGTTCGGTCTCTGAGGCTACTTAATTGAATTTTGACTTCGTCCCATATGACATCCATAATATGCGACTCATTAGTGTAGCAAAGCTTATAACTTAATTATGTTACTCAACAGTTCTTTTATTATGCCTCGCCCATTTGGGTTCAATCCTCTGTATTTTTATAACCGTTTCAATTACTGGTGGCGCAATGGATATGGTACCAATAGTGAATATAAGCATCGGGCATATCCAGTTATGTCTTCAAGGAACAGAAGCAAGAAGGAACTCAGATCATGCTCGTCTGCATATACTGTATGACGAAATATCATTTGCAACTCTGACGAGCTTATTATTATTATTACGACACGGCATATAACAACCGCATATCAAAAGGGACTCTTATGGTGAATATTAGTATATAAGTTATATACAGCGCGAACTTAGTAACTAGTGTCACTGACACCTAACTGCGAACCTGCTGCACACAAGCAAAACTTGAGTTAGTGTGTACTTGAATGGACTTGTGGCCTCCAGCACAGACGGAGCACCAGCAGTGGGACAAGTTTGGGGTAATTACAGAAGAAAACATTATGTGCTGTGCTTTGTTGCTCATACTTGGGGCACGCTAACAAGGAGTTTTTAAAGAAAAGTGGGAACTATCAAGTCGTAATATTATTATCTCCTGTGCGGTACACCTGTAAGGACACGGCATGGTGTGGGTTGCTTAGTTAGTGTAACAGACAAGTACAGAAATTTTCAATGTGTGGACTTGAAAATGAAATACCCGTACATTTAAAAATTTCAAATGACTCCCATTTATGTCCACTCTTAATAAAAATTACACCATTTTTTATATGATAAAATATTGACTCTTTGCTTGCTAAAGAAATTTTCAACATTTTCTTTCAACATTCTTCTTTCTACATTTTCTTCTCAAGAACCTATTTTGTCATACTCGAATCATAAAATCAATGCACGTCACATGATTGGCACCTCTGCCTATAGTCTGCCAATAATAATATTCCATTGTTTGACACACCGGTACTTCGTTAAGGGTTAAAAATAAATGCCATTATTTCAATTAATACCATTTGTTGACACAAAGTGCTTGCATGGATGGCACAATTAGCACCAAAACAAGAATATCATCGTATCAGGAAAACAATTGAGCATTAGCATATTAATTGAATTAGCATTAAATCGCACCGATTATGCATAGCCTACTAGAAATCGTTTCCTTCTCTGATAACTACACGTTTTTATTATCCACATATAATTATCCAATCTGCAGCAAGGGAGGGAGGGGGGGGGGTAAAAAAAGGGGGGGCTGGAGTTTGGAGGAGGGAAAAATGTAGGGGAAAACTTGTGCGGAATGGTTCCAGTATGTCGTAAATTTCAGAGCCTCGCATTTCCTATGGGTTGTCTCGGCTTTTATTCGCCCATCACGTTTCCAACTGCCATGTGGATTGAGAAGATTTTTTTTTTCTCCCGCTTTTCCCGCCGCCTGTCCAGAGTTTACTCCAACATTCTTAACGACATTTTAGACGAAAAGTATGCATCTCTATACCCCCTTATTTGAATTGCATTTTTTTTGGCCCCCTCCAAATTGATCCCACAGTACTGCAAATATGAAATGAATATCCACAAAACGTATATAGCCCCTAAGTTGTATCAATTCAAATTTGACCTCCCCAATGAAAAAAAAAAACGTTTGGAGGAATAATAGCTATATTTCTGTACTATTTGACTGGAACAAAGTTACACGCAGTAATTATTTGCTGTCACACAACCGAGACTAAATAATTGCTGTGTTAAAACGTAAATTAGGCTACGTTCAACTTTTGTGCACCTCTGTATGTACACAAACAGAAGTCATTTAATCGCAAATTACAAGGGGGGGCACTGTACCCAATTTTTCCGGCTGAAAACCTAGCAACAATGATGCAATCCCAGGCGTTACCCAGACTCCAGCGTACTCTGGCGGGACTCATTCTAAACNAACCCCCCCCCCCCCCCCCCTAATACAAGGATGATGGTGATATTCCTGTGTCCGGAAGTTGGGGAAACTGCTCCCGTGTAGCCTCCTTCATCTAACATAATAAATTCCCCTCCAATATGATCCGAATCCTCTCGTCTTGTCCCCCCCCCTCTCTCTCTGCCCCTTTTCCTCTCTCCTGCGCGATATTAGTCAATGATGAGAATTCTCCGAATTCCTTTTCTCTGTCTAATAAAGTATTATGGATGGCAGGGTGAAGGCCTGAGGGCGGCAACTTGAGAATATTTCATTAGAATAATCTTAATCCCCTGTCTTTTTGAGTTGACTGCAATTTGTTGCGGGAGTTGAGCACACCAGAGGAGTTGGAGGGTGGGGAGGGGGTCGAATTTTTCCCTCCCTGGTTCTCCCCTCCATCCCCTGGTTGCAGGGGGCTGGGTCCGGATTTTCCCCGGAAACAGACTGTGGCTAGGAGTCTATATATCCGGGCGTGGGCTGCTGGCTGCAGATGCAGCTTTTGCATCGATCTACGCCTACCTTCTCTTTCCTCAGGTCTTTCTGCGCCATTCCATGAACAGTGCCATTATCCATGCTGAAATTTACACAGGTTGTATATATTTTTTTCTGGATCTACCAAGTGACCAGTTACTGAAAATGGATAGTCTATATGATGTTAATTTTTTAAATAGGCAAATTACAGAAAACGAAGTGTATATATTTTCTCACCATTTTTGTTTATCCTGAGCACACCTTTATTTTTTAGGGTTTTGGCACTGACAAAGCCCTTGGCCTGATCCCTCGCAGGTTTAAAAACGAGGCCGCGAAACGGCGTAAAAGATTGCTTATTAAAATGATAATTCGCTAACCTCGAGGCAGCTGCGAACTTTTCCCTAAGCCTCCTTATAATGGATGCTATAAAGCTGGTTGACTGGAGGAAGATGAAAAAAATAGAGGGCGTTCGGGTATGGGCTAGGTAGAAGGAACTTGGGTAATTGGAAATTGCTTCTTTTTCAACATCATTATCATATGATTATTGTATGTAAAAAAAATATTTCTGTAGATTCGCGAAAGACCAACGTGGGAATATAATATTCATGTGGCGGGCTTATCGAATTGGAATCGAGTTTTATATTTTACCATTTTTTTCTCAAAAAAAAGGGGAAACTACCGACACTGGGGTCTGTTAATGTGAATTATGGATATTGAATTGCATGTTTACTTCGCCACTT
This sequence comes from Catajapyx aquilonaris, assembly GCA_000934665.2. Lineage (NCBI taxonomy): Eukaryota > Metazoa > Arthropoda > Diplura > Dicellurata > Japygidae > Catajapyx > Catajapyx aquilonaris. The sequence continues at coordinate 10,334 of KZ538466.1, read as the reverse complement.
TGGAGGGTATGGTTTTCCCGGGGTTTAGATTACCCCCTGCCAGCACTCTTGTAAGCAAATGGACTTGGCTCGAAGCGATACCAGGTTACAGTATCACATGTAAATTTAGTTCACATGAAGCCTTTCCCTAAATGGCTCGCAAAAGTCATTCCAAACGGGCTGAAAACAACTTTTGGACTCCGATGCAATACTATAGCGATACTTGACGAATTTCGCATGCTTGGAACATACCTCGTTCCATATGCAATGTTAAAGAAGCAATCACGCCACACAGGGTGGCCGAAAATTCATGCACAACATCAAAATATCCATAACACAAAACACGTTCAATTCAATATTTTTTTGACACATTTTATGTCACCTTTTATTCACTATTCTTGCCATTTTATACACAACCTTTAACATGTATCCCAGATGTAAAAAACCACCCTGAATTACCCACATCCCCAACTCTGCTTTGCCATCTTAAGATTCCAACACGTCCAAGCATGACATTACAATAACCCAACGCCATCATCTTAACCCAGGTCACCCCTGGAGAAAACACGAAAAAAAAAGTAATACGAGCTGGACGAGGGGACAGTCCTGGAAGCAATTTGTGGTACCCCCACGTCCAACCTCGAGTAATAAACAGCCCTGGACTTTTGGACTCTAGTAGGGAGACTAGGGAGGGGGTCGCCATGCTCCCTAGGAATTAAGCGGCGAATTTATGGTACCAGTACGAATGATGTGGTAGTCTACAATTTTTTTTTTAAACCCTCCCCCTACCAAATGAGCTTTGTACCTCTCTTTTTTGGAAGGTCTTTTTGGGAGTGAGAGTCCGAGAAATGTCTGGAAGCAGAGACATGCCCCCTAGGAAGTTCATCCGGTCGAACACTGGGACCTAGATTTATGGGCGTGTAATGCAGTGCTCACCCCCCCCCCCCCCTCAAGCTCCCTCACCTCCCATCCCACCCTCTTGTTTCAAAGGGAGGGAAGGAGGGGGGGAATAGGGAAGGGGGGGTTCTAATCCGCCGATATTCCGCACTGTTGCCTTCTATATCTCAAACAAGAGTGTGCCTGAAAATGGTAGCTGAAATTCAGTTGAAGGATTTCCTCTCGGTTCGTAAGCTCTGTGCCACCCAAACTAACTGCTGGTTGTACTTGTGGGTACATTTACGTCGTTTAAACCCACACAGCAAGCCGGGGGTATTGTTAAATTTTAAAGAGCCCAAGAATACAAGAGGGGATTTTACGTGCCTCGTGCTGGCGAAGTGAGGCTATATTTAAATTTTGTTTTGGGGGTCTCTGATGTTGGGGTTTTACGGTTGGTGTTTTTTTTTGTGTCATGGGATTGATTTTTTTTGGGTGGATATAGATGGCACAACGTAAGTGTGCGTGGTTTTTTTGTACGGTTTGAAGTATACGTGATAGTCACAGATTGAACCAGAAATATACAATACCTGATTTTAATGAATTTTAAAATACCCGAAAAAACGACAGTCCAGGATAAACGTAGTGCATGATTTACACATATGAAACATGAATTGAAACTGCCTATTGTAAAGGGGAAAAAAGGTGCAATTTTTAAGAAAAAGGGGAAGAGGCGCAGACGTCGGTAAACTATACTGTCCAAAAAGTTTTGACCGAACGTATCCTAGCAACATCAGCACTCTCTAAAGATGAAGTCTGTGGGGGAAACGGAAAATGGAGTGCTGATGGTTGTATAGAGCCAGGAATATATATGGAGATTTTTTTTGACAGCCTAGGGGAAATATACTTAGTTGTTACCACTACTGAAACAAACAGTGCGGAAATATGTTATGAATGATTTTTTCTATTTGAAACTTCCTAGCCAAAGGGTAAAGATTTACTGTAACGTAAAAATTGTTCAGAACTAGGGGTGTTGTGCAGTACATGCGGAAAATCCGGTTTTGGCACACATAGTAATGTTTTCACTACGTGGAGCCGTTATTAATTGAGGTGCTACAAACGGCCTTTTTTGCATAGTATATAGAGATGGAAAAAATATTCCCACTCTGGCGACATCCCTTTTGACACTTTTTTTCGAAAAAATTGTAATCGATCGTCGGAGAATATGAATAATATTTCGTTCGCAAAATTTTAAAGGTATAGCCTGTAACATGACATGAAAATGTCAACACCTGAGTTCAAATATCTGAAAATATTTGCCATTTTGTACGAGCTTGCAGCTTTTCAGGTCACATGATCGTTACAACATCACGAGACGAACACAATAAGCAGATTAAATAAACAGGTTCGCTGCCCTCTAGGCATCTCCAGTTACACCTATAGGTGTTTAAAATAAGCATTTTTCCATGCCTTAACTCGTAGGACCTACTCTTAAAAATTTTATATCTTACGCCAGCTTTACACTAGGGAGTCGATTTGCTTTCCCTTGTATGACTGCAGGTAGGCTACGGGGTATCGTGTTGTCCAACTCGGGAAATTTCCAAAAAGTTTTGTCCTTTACTTCATCGTCGCACACCTGGGAATTTCTATCCTTCGAATTTCGTTTGCCTGCAGGGATCGACTTTTTTTCTCGCTTTTTTTTTCTTTTCTCGCTTTTTTTTCTCTTTCTCGCTTTTTTTCGTGCTGAGTGTGGAGACCTGGTAGCTTTTTTTGGGGGGGGTTCCCTTAACGTGAAGTAGGACGTCATGGGAGGTCTGAAAGCTGCTGCCATCGACCGGGTTGGTCGGGAAAGAGCCTGATGCCAGTCGACACTCGGACTCAGAGGAAGGAATGAAATGTCTAGGAATATACGACACTTATATTTCACTCCAGATTTCAACGTCGACAAAATATTGGCCTACACCCTACTTTTTTTTTGTTCATTACATGTTTTTTTTGCCAAACATGTTGCACTATTTTTTGGGGGTTCTGGGGACTTCTTTTCAAATAAGTTCGGCTCAGAAAATTGATGACTTTGTTACAAAGAAAAAGAGTAAGAAACGCTTCAGAATCGATGCGAGATTTATTTTTCGCTCCGTCTCCTCCTATCTCCGTTTCGTGGAGGCTCCACTGGATTGGAGTACCGGTATACTGTACATATAAAAAGGAGAATGCTGTACTATCCGCCCCACTTCTCAACCGCCCATCCAATGGGGAAAGTTGGCGAAGGAGAAGGATATGATGGAAGAAATGGCCAAGCTCGGCCTATAACAAAGTTTGATTTTTTTTTTTTGAAAGTTCTTTTACATTTGCAGAACCGTTTCTCTTCTCGTTTCAGTTTCCAATCATGATTTTACTCCCATTTTTAAAATGTGTGTCAGGCATGACAATTTTTGACATGGTGGACACCATGAATAAAACATACCAATAGACAGCAATTTTAACATTTCAAAATTTTCGATGCTCCCTGTACTGTTTACTGTACGAGTACTATCGGTCTCAATTAGTTTTAGCCACTTTATCCTGGTCATGAAGCAACCCTTCGCACATGTCCCACGGTGAGGGTGTGTGTGTGAAGGGTTGCTTCAAGACCAGGATAAAGTGGCCTCGAAAGTACGTTACTTAGAACACCACATTTTACACAAAAAAAATCACTGATAGGGAAAGTCATTTTCCTGGTGCATTGTTACAACACTATCCAAATTTTGATTCCTGGCCGCCAGGCATATCGTGGCTTCTCCATCAAACGATCTGTCAACGCCTGACCTCTAGTGTCAATCACTACATGCACATAACCAGCTACGGCGATCGCTTTTGGGTATAGTTGTCTCTCAAAATAGGCGTCTATGTCCAGGAAAGATCAGCCTATATTAAGTATTACATAATATCATTTTTTGCAATACCAATAATCGAAAAATGATTTATACCTTATTTTATACCACATTCGCAATATAAAACAAATAAAAAAAACTATGTAAGCACCAAAATCTCACCATTACTTTAAAACGGTTGCTTTTTTTTCGTCTTCTGCGTGAAGTCTGGGGGGGAGGCAAATTCCCCTCGTAAAATTTCCAAGGGTGAGATTGCAGACTTTTGCGGAGATGGGTCGGAAAACGTGGGGCTTCTGCTCTTCCTCTCTTCCTTTTTTGGTGACGGCAGAAAATCGAAGGCAGACGAGGCTACGAGTTAGGGAAAAGGATTGACGTGATCCTCGCCACTTTCTTCCCTTGTAATCAATTCACTTCCCTTCTAAAACAAGGGAGGTTGGAGCAAAGGAAATCGGCTGACCTACACTAGACCAAAATTCATAGTTGCTGTCTGGGTATTGTTGTAATTTCTCCTTCCAAAATTAGTTTCTGAGAGACTTGGAGGGTTTGTATTATGTGATGGAATAATGTGTGTAATATCCTAGATGCAGGGGTATGATTAGCTTACCATTATTAGAATCAGGATAGAGTTTGTGCATAATTTTGTAGGTTGCAAATGTTCTCGGTGCTAGATTTTCTGATGCGTTTGTGGCTGTAGGCAAATTGCATTTTGTCGTGGTGGTATACGTGTTTTAAAATCAGATTGAATGTTGGTATGTTGCAATTAGGCACACATCGTTGCTGCTGCATTTACAGTACCCACAAAATCACTCCTCAAAAAGTAGGTGGAGACCTCTGCAACCTCCAGACGTCCTAAGTGATCTGATTGGTGGAGCAGAGGGCCTTAGGGAATGGTGGTACAGTGCGGTATATAAGAAATCTTCTTTTGAAACCCTACCGTGTATATGGCTTAACCACAGAGGTCACAATATTTAAAAAAAATTGATACCCCGTGCTCGAGCCTTCGGCTCGTTTAGGGGGGTGGCAGACCATCATACAGTTTTCTATTTAACTTCAATCTCCGTGCAAGGACTGGTTCAGGATATAGGGTAGGGAAAGGGATTTTTTGGGGAGGGGACACTTGTGCAGGTGCATTGTCTAGGCTTTTGGGCCATGTGCAGTCCCCCAGGAGGTTAGGTTGCCAGACACCAGAGGTCACAATATTAGAGGGACACTCCACTCAAAAAACAAGTTTGGCTCTAAACATCGGGCAAAAAATCCTGAATCCGAAGGTTCAACCCGTTTTTCGCTACGCGAAACGGTAATCCCAGGGCGAGGTGTCAAAGTGTGTCGTCTGCTAATGAGCGGCGCCGCCACGCGGGAAACAGGGGAACTGGAAGGCTGCACCGCTCTGGGATGGGCCTAAGCGCGTGGGCAGGCGGGAGCAGCCCTCCAGTTCCCAAGGTCCCGAGGGCGTCGCTGGCGGACGGACAGTTTCTATCTCACTATTTGAATTACCCCACTTTGACCCCTCGCCCTGGGATTACCGTTCCGCGTAGCGAAAAACGGATTGCACCTTCGGGTTCGGGATTTTTTGCCCGATTTTTAGAGCCAAAGTTGTTTTTTTTTTGAGTGGTTGAGTCCCTTTAAGGACATGCCTATTTTTTGAGAAGTTAGGCTGTGAGAAGTATAACATATAAAACGTTAATAACGAATCGTTGTGTGCGGTATTAGTTAAAACTATTATTTATCAGAACATTGATGCACCTTACATTTATTCATTCTGCAATGTGCCTAATTTTGAATGAGTGGTAGACGCACAACGTTAGGGACTTGCAACATGGCATATAAAAACTGAGCTAGACCTAACCTCGCTCCCCGCTAGCCGTCCACATAACATGTATAAATATGCATGCAAATGAACTGCTGCAGTTTTTATGGCCTGCAATTTTTAGACGACGCGGTGTAGGGGGAGGGGGGTATAGTTTTTTAAAATTCCGCGTTTGAAATTCTGGGGCCGTGCTTTTCCACAACTCATCCCCCTGGCAGCCTTTTTTCAACCTTTCCGATAAGGCCGGTTGCGTTTATTTCCTGTCGCAAATGACGGAGCTATCAAGTCCAAGGAGACTATTAGAGAAAATGGAAAGTTGGACTGAACGATGTGTACGTTACTGCGCCCAATCTCTCCCTTTGCAATATTGTAAGGACTTGCATTGATCCTCCAAAATCACTTTTTTCCCCACCCACTCCCTTCCCCCAGTCTGTTTAAGCAAACGTATTGCTTCCGGGATTTCCGTATAGGGGAAGGGCTCTACAGGGTGTTTCTTACTAGTATGTCATCCGGCCGGTAGAGTACTCGTTGGTCCAAAACAAGTCGAAAATGTAGGGGAAAGAAATGTCGATGGACCAACCTGTAACGAGGTAGACGACCACATTTGTCTGCCCCTAGACACAGGCGGCAACACACACTTCGCCTCTTTGTAGGTGGACCCGGGTGTACCAGCGCAGTTACTGTGGTTGCCTAGAAAGCAGGATAAGAACATGATCATCACTACTGACAGTATATTGCGAGGTCGCCTCTTTCGCAGTGTAATACGTGTACTAGTACGTATAGTAAGAAACAGTCTCTATTTGTTGTTGATGTGTGGGAAACAAAGAGCATTGCATATGGCTAGATTTTGAAAGTTTGTAATTAGATCGATGGGTGCTGAAATTGTGATTGTTCGTGGGAGAGTGTATATGAGTTGGTGTGAATTTGGACCTGGATGTATGTATATGGCAGAAGCGACAGAATGGCATAGAGAGAGAGGGTGAGTTTTGGGGAAGTTTTGGATGTGGGGAGGTGCATTGGTGTTGAATTTACAGGCAAATCTCATGATAATGCATTGCGCTGCGAAAACCCGTGTTGCAATCGAAATAAATGAATTTACAGGCAGGGGCTCGAAATGCTGAAATGAACATTTTCACACATTGTTCAAATCCACATGCGGTTTGAGCTGGAAATGTGTTTGCTTCGCTGGATATTGTGGAAACCATCACGTGGAACCATCGTTATACTTGGGTCAATATTCGGTAAAGGTACAATATGTTGCCTCAGTGCTGCAAATGGTCAACTACTTATGTAGCCTATACAATATGTCACGTTTTAGGTGCAGTACAGTAGTATACACTTCACAGTATGCACATGCCATAAGACGAGTCAGCGAAACATTAGCACCATATATTCATAAACTGATATTTTGGATTTATTTGCACAAGGGTCAAGTTGAGTACCGATATAGTATCAAAAGTTAGTTTCTAACAATAATTTATTTCCTGCATTATCTTACTGTGTGTATTAATATTGTAATGTCATTACATTTTATCATAAATCATTTCTGTCTCCGTATAGTTTCGAAAATAATATTATACACCGGTAATTTGTCGCAAATTTTATGATAAACTAATTTAATAAATGCAAGTGTGTAAATTTATTAAGATGAAAATGTTAGTACCAATCTTGAAGGTATGGGAAGTATGCTTTTAACATTTGTCTAATAAAAGGTTTTAACACATACGAAAATTGGTTTAATCGATCGTTACGACAATGACAGCAGAAGATGATTATCTTGAAAAATTTATGATGAAATTTCGCGACATGATAATGCAATCTTCCACACTGTCGGAGAATACAGGACCTAAATTATCGCTGTAACATAACAACTTTCTTTACTGTACTAAATTTGACCCTTTAGCAAATATTGACCCCATTGTATTTATCCCTCGGTGGAGGAGCTGGAGGGTCACCCAACACTGATCGTTTACGGCAGCATCAAATCTCTAAAGGGGTGTCTGAACTGACAAGGGAAGGTCACGTGGTGATAATGACGGATCTTGATGAAACTTAACATGCTAATACAGGACAATAATTATATGATAACCAAAAATAAAATATTTCGGGCTGACGTCCATATTTGCAAATGTTATGACGTCTTAAAATGCCAAAAATAATACATTGTCATACACAATGGGATTACATTAACGACCACATATAATGACATTGAAGTGCGTAATCAGTTTCTAGACTAACCTTTTCTCATCAGGAAAAAAGTCCTGGCCGTCCGTCCGTCTGTGACAGGTATCATTGTATCAAGGCCTAAACCGTAAGAGCTGCGTGAGAGTTAGCGACAAACGGTTTTCATATTCGGATCGAGCGTGACCAAAATAGATTGATGGTCAACTTCCGGTGACCCGCCACTTCCGGTCTTCCGGGTTCACTCTATCCGCACAAGTCTACTTATCATTGGATTTAGAAAAACACGGTCAGGAATACACAGAAACTAACTTCGAAATCCAACGATAACCCGCCCGTAAAGTAGACTTGTGAGGATAGAGTGAACGCCCGGAAAACCGGAAGTTGACCATGAAACCTATTTTGGTCACGCTCAATCCGAATATGAAAACAGTTTGTCGCTAACTCTTACGGTTTAGGCCTTGATACCTGTCCACAGACGGACAGACAGAGCCGTTCTAGAAGACTTTTTTTCGATGAGAAAAAATCTAAAACTGTTTACACACTTCAATGTCATTATATGTGGTTGCTAATGTAATCTATTGTGTATGAAAATGTATTATTTTTGGCAATTTAAGACGTCATAACTTTTGCAAATATGGGCGTCAGCCCGAAATATTTCATTTTTGGGTATCATATATTGTCCTTTATTGGTATGTTAAGTTTCATCAAGGTCCGTCATTATCACCACGTGACCTTCCCTTGTGAGCATTTTTAAAGCAAGCCGGGATATTTTCAAATTGACTTTATAGCAGTGTGCCTTCCCTAACTTTATTGCTTTGGAATGCAGCATATCTTTGACCTCCAGAAAACTGTAATATTATTTTATAATATATAGCCATTCCACCGTAACTGATGCAACGTAGGGAAAACTTCCAGGTAATGAGGTAGGAATTTTTTGTATGAAATAGGTCTGTTGTCACGTCGACGAGACTTTGAATTAATAGACAAAAATATGTCGCTATATCAAATCCTTCATACACTGTATATGGACATAGTAGGCCTATATCATTTCCATATACTCGCAGCAGCAAATAAATAAAATTAATAATATGGGCTACTTAGAATTTTTATATAGCACCATTATAAATGTTGGGTGGAATTTTCTTCCCACTGCTAGGGTAGTTCGGAAATGATCCGCACTCGAATTTTAGTTACTTCTACCTTAGCAGTAGCATTGTACTGCACTGGTACTTCTAAGTTAGCAGTAACTAGCAGTGGAAAGAAAATTCCACCCGTTACCTTTAAATACTCTACACCTATACATGTGTAACCTTAACATGTCAATATCACTGTAACGGATTCGAATTTTTCAAAATCAATTAGGTAATTTTGAAATGGAATATCGCGAGGAACCTACTAATGCACACCTTGTTTATATAACAAAATGTTTACTACCTATCGTTCTGTATGGAAACCTATAGAATTATGTTACTATATAAGTTATTAGTTCTATACTAGCTAATATTTTCGACCACTGTGACTGCTTCAAAAGAAATTTTTCACACGAAAAATTCAACCTGGTATAGCTACACCGGCTTGTAATTAAGACCTGGTTCAACTTACACTTCAAGCCTAATCATGCTCCATCAACACGTCTAATATGCACCCCCCAGCTAAGCACAACCCCCTTAAAAACCGCTCGGCTAGTACATTTGCGAGCTGAGTTCAAAGTAATAGCATTATTAGTATTACAAAAGAGAAAACGAAGCCTTTGGAAAGAGGCGATTCAAACTACGCAGGACTGTCATCTCCGCTTCCCTTCCTCTCTTCTATGGATTCACCCCATTTTGCCACAGCGACTTGGCTCTTTGCCTAACCCCCCCCCCCCCCCCCCCCNCCACCTTCTATCTCACCCCATAAAAAGAGCAAAGTTGCCAATGGAAAAGTATGGACCCAAATTGCTCTAGAGAAGATCCTAACGATACACGTTATTAACATGTAAGGTACAAGTTCTCTCAAAACTTCTCTAAGCTCTCAAAGTTGGATATTCCAGATTTGACAAGAATTTCTAAGCGGTTTTTTGAAACAAGTGTGACAATGGGAGGTATACCTACTTTCTAATTGTGGATGAGGGGAGTTTTTAAATATATATCGGGGGAGGGGGAGAAGAGGGGAAGAAGAAGGTCCATATCAACGGGCTTCCTGGCCTAATTATTATTCATGCTTTTCGGGAAGGTTTAGAAATGAATTGCGCCCGTGTTTGTTAATCCTCACGGTGGAAAGGAGATTAGATTAATAGTCTGCGGAGTTATTTTAGCTTATCAAGGGATGACGGCTGGCAGTTTAGCGTGCGTAAAGTTCCAGATACTGTTATTAAAGTGATGCTTGTTGGCCCTTCCCAAATTTACAAATATCCTGCCTGCTAGGAGGTGCACTTTCCGCTTTAGTGATTCTTGAGTTTCATAACCTAGGTCCAGATCTGCATAGTGATGAACAATAGTATGGTTCGTCATTTTAAGAATAATTACAATAAGCCTAAAGGTCTATTCTCATATCTGCGAATTGTCGAAAAATCGCGGCGAATTTGGCTTTTCACGCGCCAAACTACTCTACTCGCGCGTGCGAGTAGAGTAGTTTGGCGC
>JYFJ02001846.1:0-68243 GCA_000934665.2 Catajapyx aquilonaris | reverse complement strand
TTTGTGACAAATAAAAGAGGAAGGTTGACACTGTGACATATATTAAAATTGCAAAATCGATTTTTTTCAAGGTCAAAACTCAGTTCTCCCCTTAAGGGATATTATTTGATGAAATGGGACATTTAAAAAATAACATTCTAGGCGAGGCCAACCTACTAAACATATGTTCACCCCATCCTCACCTGAGACGCAATGAGTCTTGAAACAGGAAATTTATTTGCTATTAAGGCGGAATGGCCACATGCAATGCAAGGGTCCAGTAGCTAATACTTTTGATAATCATTGTAAAAAAGTTATGCAAAAGCAGGGGTCAAATATAACAATTTTTGTCCAGTTGCAAAGTTTGCATTCCAGACTTTCATTTGGAGTGCAAATTATTTACATTGAGTGCTTAATTTTTAATTACTGGGTTCAGCCACGTTAAAAAGCAGGTCAACTGGAGTGCAAATTGCACCTTTGCATCCAAATATTTTGACCCCTGCAAATGTAATTGCTTGAAAATAACCAGCTTCAGTGCCAACAAATAGCTGGAGCCATCCAACAATAATTTCTGATCACCCATTACAAGGCACTATTACAGCGCTCATGAAACAGCACTTGACTTGTGAGATGGACCATGATGATGAGTCTATGTACTAATCTGAGGTTGTAGCCCTCGTTAATTTGAAGGCTCAAGGGCAATAGCCATCAAGTGTGAGGAAATTAAGCCAACCAATTTTATGCTGCTCTTTTCCCGTAGTATGGACAGGCAATATAATGTTGCACATAGACTTTTGCTATCTTACCCAATCATTATTACCAGCGTACATGATGAGGGAGAGTATCCACTTGCATTGTATTTAGAATATTTGTAAAAAAGTGTGTTTATCGGGTAATTACCTGACACTGACAAATGAATGCTAATTTTGTCCTTTTTGTCTTTGACAGGTTGTGCAGATATGTGCTGCCAAAGCCCCAATGGATGCTACCAGTATGACAGTAAGCAGAGCAACTGATAACCTGGGTTTGGCTGAACACACTGGAATCTTATGACGAACTAAATGTAACAAAAGCGGAGACTGCAGGGTGGTTCTGGAATGGACATCGTCATGTGTAAACTTCGAGTGGCAACGATCTTCACCCTTCGGTCAAGCCACCTTCTGGAGTTTCACATGAATGCACCTACCCATTGGTGCAGCCAACCAGCCTTGCTTCAGTGCCACTGGAGCAGTTTTGTGCCAAAATACTGCCCACATTCAACAACTTTTGTGTACGACGTTACAATGATATTCCAGTCTACTACTCTGTTAGCCTCAGTGCTTGCTAAGTTAACTCAACAACAAAGAAGACATCCTGGGAGCTGGTTATGTTTTATAAAACCATGGATTTGGTTTTCAATTATCTGCCCACCTTTTGGAGGACAATGGAAGAACTAGGAGGAGCAACATGGAGAAAGAGGCCTCGGGGACAACGGGGAAGGGAAGGGCTTCAATCCCCCAACCATCAAGAGATCCCTTGCGGGATGCTGGCGGGGACAACATGAGGGTGGCAGTTGGGAAGAAGACCCAGGGGCCTCATTCATGCCTTCTCCTCATTCAAACTAGACGCCTCAGACATTCCCGCAGTCCCAAGTCCAGTAGGCAGAATGGTTCCCTTCTGCCCATACATGTGTGTGGGAAATATGGGATTAGGGTGAGGAGGGGTAATTGTGGACTGAAAATAGTACAAGTCTGCTTCATTTTTTAGATATATGAAAATCTATGCTAGGCATTACAATTCTGCTGCAGGAGCATGTTACTGACATGAATGCCAAGTATTGCACAGCAAATTTCTACTGCAAACTTGTCTATGTTGGGCAAATGATTGTTTAAAAGAAAAAAAAAGTGCTCTAGGTGTCTGGAATTGAGGTCGAGGGATATTGGAAAAGGGAAATGGCAATCACGATACTAGCAGGGAAATTCGCCCTATTAATCCATGTCAAATCTTGTTGTTACCCTCTTCTCCCTCCATTATGTCGGGTTGAGTGTGTGTGTTTCAGAATCAGGCTCTGGTACACTTTCTTTGGTCCACCCAGATCCACTGCCCCTTCAGTCTGCCCAGCATCATCTGTGAATTTTTCAGGAAGCAATTTTTTGTTGGGGGAAATTTGCATTCCTTGCACTGCTCCTTTTCTGTTGGTGCAGTGAATGTTCACCGAGTATACGAAACCTGAGCAGTTTCAATTTTTAAAGAAAGCTGGTGAAGAATGATGCTGCATCTTGTCTGCACATGAAGATATCGGGCAATGTAAAAATATTCATTAGAAAATGCAAGTTATTCCAGCAATTGCTTATTGCAAGGCATAAGGATTGTTAACACAAGGCTGACTCCAGACCTTGGACTGGACACCCCCTATGACTCATCCGGTTATCGTTATGTGGCTGTACTCGCTTTCCTGTCACTAATCATACCCTACAATGTTGCGTGGACATTTCCACCAACCTGTCGCCTTCACCCTTCAAGGCGACGGGGTTCGAGGGGTCATACTTTCAAGCACGACACGCTAGGTTTCTTTCAAACCACTTTAATCAGCACTGCTCTACTGAATACATACAACACACTGGTGAATACACACAAGATACAGGGGCCGGCGCCACAGCCGGGGAGCTTCCGCGCCTGCGGCCACAACTGCGGCCTGAATGGCCTGAATGGGCCACAACTGCGGCCACCCAGGGGAGCCAGAAGCGGGAGGTACAAAAGTGGCTCAAAGCCCGTCGCACGTAGGCGACAAACCTTCCACTTTTACCAAGAACTCGTTCCATAAGGTGTCAAAACTATTTTTTGCCAGCTTGTACAGGGTCCGCTGTCAGTGGGCCATCTTGTGACACGTTCCAACATGTTGTGCAGATTTGTTCCTTTTTATGGGGCTTGAGAGGAAAGAAGGGCAGCTCGTATTTACGCCAGTAAGGGCATACCCATAGATACCCTTGCTCCCTATGTTGACAAATTGCGTGATCAATACTATCAAAAGGTCATGTGGCTAGAAAGACAATGTCAGAATTTCCACAGGTCTGAATATTTGTCAGAAAGTCTCCAGAGTGGATTCCCTTTTTATTACTCACTCTACCTGACAGCCCCAGCCGTCTATCGGCTGACTACTACAACAGTGAGGTGGCAACTCGACCCCCACACACACCAACAAATGGCATTACTTGTAACACGTAATTCCATTTCTGCTTGCTAGAGTTCTATTCCATAAGTCTACGTGTTTGTATAGTGCAAGGATAAGGTCTAAGAACATCTAACAAAGGAAACCGTTGTGAACATAGATATGCAGTAGTAGCAGCAAAAAATTGTGTACAACTTTACATATTTTGCATCTCTGCATATAGATGGTCATTGGCCCAGTCATGCCAAGGGTTGTTACTATAATTCACATGACACCAGCAATTACTTGGAAACCTAATAATTACAGCCTCTGGTATTAACATAGATGAAAAAGTATTCGCATGAATTTTAATGAGTCAAAGTAAAATGTCGTCGTGCAAAATAGTAAGGTGTGCATTGTTGTCTGTTGGGAAGTTGGCTGTTCCAGATGCCAACTGCTTTCCTTAGACCAGTATTTCCTAGACATGTTGGATGCAAGTTGTCAGGAACCCCACCTACAGGGTCCCTGGCTCCGGACTAGCTCACGGGTTCAAATGATAACACAGACAACGGATGAAGTAAAATGGTATATGTATTTCCACACAGGCCCGCCTACACAACTCGCCAGGCGGGGAAGGACTGTCATGTGGGGGAAGGGAAAGAGAAGAAGGGGCGAACCCCCTCCTCCAACAAGGTTGCAACTTTTTCCGCCCACCACGTGGTGTCGCAAAGTCTTGTCAAGGACGAGGTTTCTCGTTTTAGTTGGGTTTGCAGGAGAGCAGCCATGTAGTAGCCAAGTAGTTGTAGTAAGTTTGGAGGAGAACTTTTAGTCAGTCAGACCATCTGAATATGGTTCAGGTGCCACAGGTCTTCCAGAACTGTCCGTAGGCGAGACCAATTGGTGTCGTCATTGCAACTGGCCCTTCCTTTTTCTTCGTGCTGATAGCGGTACCGTAGTTCAAAGGACGCTGATATAACAACCCAGACCAGAAATTAAGACCTACAAGATTCACAATAGATTTACATGTCATTCGTGTTGATGGTAACTGGTGAATTGCACATTGTTTTGTATTGCGATGTTCAGCAAGACAATTCAATTTCACATAAATTCGTTCGCATTCGTGGGATTGTCCGTTAATGTGAAATTCATAAATCGATTATTATGGAAGTAACATTGTGCTATTACGTGGATATCTCTTTGAAAATACTGAGAAGTCAATGTCGTAAACGGCGATAAAAAGTCCTTCTGCTTTGCCTGATAATTGCGGCAATGACTAGGTGTAGTCCAGAAAAGACAGTGCTGCACCATTAGTTTCTTGTACCTCCCTGGTCGCCATTATCTGGTCCTCTCACCCATGGTGCTTGTAGCAGTGGATTCTCTCAACTGTCAGAGTATTGAAGTAAGTTTGTTGTTGGCGGAAGGGAGCTGCTGAGATTTTAAAAGCGTAGGCTCTAAATAATAGGGCAGCAGCTCCTACGACTGAATATGAACAAGCTCTTAGGGCACATGGAATTCCTGGCGCGAAATGTCAGTTATTTAAAGGGTTTTTTGTTGCACCCGCAACATCGCTCCTTCAGGAGGTGAATGAGTTAAGTGTAGACGAAGTGACAGAACTACCACCTCACACAAGGAAGCAACCGTCACTCGGTGAAAATAACTCTCTTCCTCCCTTCTTGTGTAGCCCAAGGATCTCTTCTTCACTGATTTGTCACCTTGTGGTATAGTTCAGGCTCTGGGATGGATTATACCTGTAATTTGCCCCACTTGCACTTGAAGGCATGAACAGACCTGGCGTCCAAGCGTATCCACATTGAGCGTGCTGTAATTGGTTTAGGGAAAACTTACAAAATCCTGAAAGCAGAACTTATTACAACAGAAACTACGAATGGGCAACATGATTGTGTATGTTCGTTACACGCTGTCGAATTTCAAGTCTTCCATTGTGAAGAGACTATCCTAAATTTTCTTATTCGAATGGAATTTATGTGCTTAGGTTACTTAATAAAGAAGCTGGCTTTAACACCTCGTGAAATTACTTTGTCGGATGAATACTGAAGATCTGGATAAAATTTCAGTTTTCAATATGGCGGACACACCAACCTAAATTAATCAATTTGATACCTATTTTAAATGGGGGTGTTCCTGGTCATGAGATTGAGCTCGGTTGAGCATAATAAATAGCACAATCCACATCCGAGATCTGAAATTTAAAAAGTAACATGTTGGATACAAGATGGTGGATAGTGTAGAAGAAAGTGAGTGAATTATTTCTAATTTTTTATTTTAACAATGTTCATTACTCTTGTACCTCTACCTTACATGACAAGATTCATGGTTCAGAGTGTATTTATTTATTTATTTATTTGTACCCCGGCTTTAGGGTAAGATTAACCCTTTATGGGGGACACCGCAACCAAGTCATTACATACACTTCCCTTTTTTTGACAACCAATTATTCAGCCATTATATACATTTTTTAAGACAATCACAAAAAAATAGTGCACATCCATTATCGGTTTTTTGGGAGGGTTGTTAAAAACAAAAGCCAAGCCGTCTGGCGGCATGCGGGGCAGATCTACCAGGTATTGAGAGCGGGGAGTACAAAAAAAGGACAGTCAAAAAGTAAATGAAAAAGGTCAGATTCAGAGGTCGTGTTACACCACACACATGGTCCACCGTCAAATGAAAACTTATAGTTTTGAAACCAAAGAACCTTAGGTAAACCACGCAATCGAATCCATGTACGCAGCGGGTTTAGTGGGAGATTGTAAGACCAATACACTTCCGGTTGGTTTAAAGATTTGGCTGCATAGTATGGGGCATAGGAAATAGAATTGGCCAAAAGTTCCTCGTCTTGCTTAGCGTAGAACTCTGTCAAGTAGGTGAGCGCCTCACTCGGGTTGGAGTTGAGCATTTGAGTATAGATACCTGGGGGTAGCAGCTTATTGACATCCCTGCACCAATCAATTGAGACAGACCCTTGAACTGATTGTACCTTCGCGCATCCATACGCTGCAACCAGGAGTTTGTTAATGTGTGGATTTACAAGCTTCTGATTGAACTTAATCACCTGCCTTGTCAACGTTATTCCCAAGTGTGGGATACCAGTTTCCAACCGAATAAAAAAGCCCGCCGTTCTTTTAGGAAGACTCAAAAACTTTTTTATAAAGGAGTTCTGAATTTGTTCCATAATGTCCATGTACCGAGTACCCCAGGTTGGAAAAGCGTATTGTGCAATGGGAATAACGTGGCTCACATACAGCTTCTTTGCTAACATAATGTCACGTATCCGTAGTCTAATAAGGTAGGCCAAAGAGCATTAATTGTTGCTATCGCTCTGGACTTTGTAGATTCAGCCATCTTAACAAATTTACCCGACGAGGAGAAAATCACCCCTAAATATTTGTAATGGGGAACAATTTCAAGTGGTTGATCAGCCACCTTGAACACCAGACCTCGTGGTAGCCGACCCGCTCTTCTAAAAACCATCACTTTGGTTTTGTTGATATTCAGTGTCAGGTGCATGTTGGAAAAGAAAGTTACAGTGGTCTCTAATGCCTTTTTCAAGTGTAGTGGATTGCTTGCCATTAAAACTATATCGTCAGCATAGGTTAAATAGTGTACATCTGCCTGATTCGCTCCAAAATTCACACCATGAGCTCCAGATTCAGTTAGAACTCTCCCGAGGCCTGCTATATAGATATTAAACAGTACAGGCGAAAGAACCTCCCCCTGCAGTACTCCATTCCCCACATGTAAATGTATGTCCGGTTCGCCTAAGCCTGGAGTGATGCGGAACTTATTGTAAATGTCACGCACAATCGCAATAAATTGAGTGCTTATACGGCTCATTTGCATTGTTGCCCATAATTTCTCGTGGTTCACCGTGTCAAAGGCTTTTGATAAGTCAAGGAAGGCGGCGTATAGTTTCCATGGTTCAGAGTGTAGCTGCAAGGTAAGGCCTGTAGTCTTTCTCGTAAAATAGTGGAAGTTTCGGCATCATCGACATCGTGAAATAATCAACTCTACCTCGTGTATGTTAAAGATGCGGCTGTTACATCAGGAGTCAATGGTACTGTCAAACCTCAATAGAAGAAAGTAGAATCCATCATTTATATTCATTACATTGTATTATCACCCAGGAAAGGTCCCTTGTCAGTATTGAAGGCTATTAAGACTCGTTGAGATCAGAAGAATCTAGTGAAAACAAGCTCCTTTAAAAATGGCACTATATTTCCAATTGGGATCATTTACCTTCTCATGGCGGGGCTTCTTCATGTTGCCTCCACTGGTGGCAATGGAATCGTCAGAGTGCTTCCGTTTCTTGCCCCGCTCACAAATTCGGCGGAAGGCTGAGAGGGTGCGTTTGGGGGTGTGGAACTTGAGCAGTGGCAACCCGCGAAGTCCATCCAGTTGGTGATAATGTTTCCCTACCTTTAGCCAGGTTTTAAAAAGTGAAACCCCATATAGTCAGTTCATAATGCAAAATGTCCAAAAATTTTCTTAAAATCACGACTGATATACAGGGTGTGTTTCAAATATATTAGTCCTTTCAGTTACAAGAAATTTCTCTTTAAGCTGATTTTTTTTTTGGTGGCTTATTGCGCGCCGATCCAGGTGCCCTATTCTATCTCGTATACCCACTGCTACAGTCGACCGTCAGGGATCCAAGAT
The DNA here is from genome assembly GCA_000934665.2 of Catajapyx aquilonaris. Taxonomy (NCBI): domain Eukaryota; kingdom Metazoa; phylum Arthropoda; class Diplura; order Dicellurata; family Japygidae; genus Catajapyx; species Catajapyx aquilonaris. Next base: position 60,463 of record JYFJ02001846.1, on the reverse strand, counting down.
GGCGTCGAAGCCAGAGCAGCCCCCAAGATGGGTAAGGGGAAAACGTTTCCTGCAGGAGATTGCCACGAGTCAATGAAATAGACAATTGGTTTTGGTTGAAAATGTTTCTCAAGGTGGATTATAATGATGCCCTGGAATGGTGTCGCTCGGCAATGGGCGTCGTGACGACTGGCGGGTGAAGGGCCACATGAAGTACTGCTTGATCTGCATTGACCTAACTTATGTTCATTACAGCCATCAGCCATATTGAACTATGTAACAACTGAGCCAGATGATATCTAGCGGCATCCATCTCTTCTTTGGAGGCATTGTCCTTGTCAATGAAATGATAGGGTCGGAAGACACAAGAAGGATTTTCAGGTCGTCTTCATTTGTGCCAACCCTTGACGTCTTTCGTGTGTGATGCTCCCTGATGTATCTGTAGTCCTTATTTCTGGCCTCCTGAGGTTCCTCTGACAGCAGACCAACTGGCAGGCCGGACATGGCAATAATCTGAGGCCCGTGTAAAAGGAGCCTATATACAGCCTATATACTGGCGTAGGATACCAGGGGTATGCTTTCACCAATAAATTTGCTGTCTCGAGGCAGTAGTCCTTGAATTTACTGGCGTCAATGGGATACCCACTTGAGACAGCCTTCAATATTGTTCCCAGTTTCTGCACAATGTACTCGTCAATCCCCGTAATCGATGCAGACTTGGAGCTGTTGGCGAAAAACCTCGTAGCGGTATTTCCGTCGTTAGTATTACTGTACCTCCGCCTTGTTTTACAACATCGACTAGAAGCCCAAGTCTTACCCCGAACCTTGCCCCAAGGGTTGATAGCGAAATTACGAACCATCTTTTGCAGGCCCTTCGCAACAGCTTCAGCACCCAGTAGTTTCTCTGTAGTAAATTTTATTACACATCGGGCCGTTTTGAGATATATGTTCTGCTTGTGAAAGTCACCAATGGAGTTGAACGATGCGAGTATCAACTGTTTTAGGTCATCCGTCAAAGCCGACAAGCACTGTTTCTTATACTCGCACTGTGTGGCAGGCTTCCTGGCCTCCACTGCAACACTGGCGGAGTTAATATGAGCCTCCCCTTTGGCGAGTTTCGTTTTCCGCAAGGACCTCTGCCACTTCCCTGGGTTCCTTGTCCGACGTTTTTCATATACATGCTGGGCACCAGTGTCACCAGACCCTGATGGCTCCTCTGCAGATGGCTCCTCATCAGACGACTCCTCACTGTCACTGTCATCTCCGGAAGGCACGTAGTCACTCCCCGAATCAGACAAATCTCGCAACTCGTCCATCTGCACGCCTTTATTGGCATCCATGTTTGGCTTTTGCGACCAGGGGCAAGGGGACCGCGGTGCCCAGGCAGCAAATAACTGCAATGCTGAAACTTTCGGGCGCAAGAAAGGGGTACATCCCGGATCTGCCCCCTTCTTACTACCAAAGGGAGCTGGGGTATATATCCACAGCCTTTATGACATGCTCGTTTCCAGCCGGATGACTCCCATTCTTGCACCAAGCGATCGGCCTTTTTTTCCCCCTATCCGAGCGGCCAATAAAGTCCTTCCAACCAAAATTGGATTTATCCCCTTCTTGCACCAAGCCCTTCAATTACATCTCATTTTAACATGCATAGAGTAATGGGCTTTCAGAATTTTAGAAGGTTAGAGAGGTTCATTTATTATGGCCTACCTCCAAGTTCACGTCATAGCGTGCCGCCTGAACCCTCATTTGGGGAACACATTTTCCAGTAACTTCTCCGCCATGGCCCCGAATCACTTGTGTCACATCCTCAATGTGGCCTGCAGACTTCAAGCTCAAGCCTTTCTTCAGAGTAGCAGGTCGAAAGTACCGGGATACACCATCCATGGGCTTAAATCCGCATCGTAAATGGATCTGCACAGCATCCCCCATCCCCCATGATGAATAGGCTAGCTGACACTTTTCGTCTGCAGAAGAATCCCGGTAGTGTTTGCCGACTCGGTCGGTAGGAGCAATTTCGACTCTGCTGCCACCTAAGCCCGTCGTCCCTATGAAGTTGACTGGACCAGCCGAGTGTCTGCACCGCCCGGTACAGCGTCCATTAAGGACTCAAAGAGTATCGATGAGGCCACACATGTGGGTATAGAACAGGTTGGAGTGGAGAAGGGTTTCCTAGCACTGACCATAGGAGTCAGTGGAAGCCCAGGCCAGGGCGGAGCATATCAAATGTCATCTTAGGACGTTCCCTTCCCACATGCATCTAGCTACACAAACCTGGCGTCACTCACACAGACATTTAAAAACATATTTTAAACAAATTTATTGTGCAGGAAGGGATTCAAGTAACCGCACTGTTTGGTAAACACTGTGGGAACTAAATTTTTCAACTACTTTTTATTACGGAAATATTTCAGTTTTCTAGCTTGCACTGCCATTTTCATTTGATGTAGCTCCCGTCGCTGCCTTGACACCTCTTCCTCCTCTTTTATTAGCCGCTCGTCCATGTCAGTCCATGTCAGATGCAGAAAAGCGGAAGCTGCTTGCCGCTTTGTGGCTTGACATGGTTTAGCTGGGCGCCTTCTCCCAGTCCATGGATCAGGGGTCTTGGATGTTTGAGGTGTGACATCTGGGACATGAGGCACCTCCAGTTCATGGTCCGAATCCTGAAATTTGCACCAACAGAACAAATAACTTCCACCCAGCTGCCGACTAATTTTTCGCCCACTTAATATCTGCACTGTGCTAAAACCACTGGACTATTAAAGTGACTGATCCAATGAGAATAATTAAGGGTGGTTGACGTTCTTCAGACAGGTTTCAACATTGACGGAAGTAATTGAAATGTAACCTCATACCTCTACAATCAGCACGTTTACTGGGTGCTCACGAGACTCACTCACAACCTGCAAGAGACGAAGGTCAAGTGTGGGTGTTTGAAAAATTAAGTTCCAATGTCTTATGGCCGTAATTAAATTTATCATTAATGGTGTGTTCTAACATAACCCTTGCATTGCACAAAACATTTACACTACAGCATTAGCGCACATTAGGCGTAATTTGAACTGATATCTGAAAGCTGTATTGCAAAATTGCTGCAATACCTAGTAAGCAAGTGTGCGTTACTTCATTAGCCACACCCCCTATATGCACTCGACATTTGCACATCAGCCACAAGGCAGCATGTGGCCTGTGGAGATTGATGAAAGACAGCGAGTGCAGATGGTCATGTAGCAATCAGACCGGTGTTCTGCCATGCCAGTGAAAAACTACTCATCCCCATTTTCCTTTGGGCCCACTTTCGCTAGCTTCAAGTGCCCTTTGACGCACGTACATAACCTGTGCCGGGAGGGACTTGGAGCAAACAAAAGAAGACCTATAGGAACGAGTGTTGGGAGTGTTGGAGTGTTGTGGAGCAGGAACTGTCTCATTGCTAACCTTTTATCCCTACCTTCAACTTGACCTGGGCCCATGAGGACAGGGCTTGTTGTGGGCTCCTTAGCCAGGAGTTCCCTAAAAGGTCATGACAAGTTCAATTATTCTGCAACTCACCTTCGTCATTGCCAAATTTTCCACTGGGCAAACATTGCAACAGGACCATTTAAATGTTAATATACTTATTAATGATTGTGGCCAGGTGAATTTACAGCATCCTTGGGAATGTGGTATTGGTCTAGCATGTATGAGCTTACTCACTGTTCAAATTCGCACTCCACCCTGTCCCTCCCAGTCTGTGAGTTGTGCTTTTCAGCCTTTTCGTAGGCCCTCACCATGATTTTCCACTTATTCAGGACCTGTGACAGAAGGAGAACTCTTAGTCATCATCATGTATTGTTGCAACATGCTATCAACAGAGGAGATTGAGTGATGCAGTCAGTAACATCTGATTAGTCCTATGTCAGCTAAAAGGACTCAAGTTTACTTCCACACTTGGTCTCAGCAACGCCAACCTGCTGCGAAGTGTAGCTGGTAGAAAACCTCTCACATATTTTCACTGCAAACTCTTGAAAGAGTTTCTTCTGGGTTAGCATTTTTACGCCTTTGACGTCAAGGACTTTTTCCTTGTATTCTTTTTTAGATGGCCTGGAGGCTTGTTTGTATTCGGATAAATGAATCCATTAGATTGTACCACTGGATGGTAGGTTCATACACATCCTCCGTCCCTGGTCCAGATGGACAGCTGGCTTCTTTCTCTCTTGGGAGTATGTTGTCCTCAGGCTTTGGATTTTTTTCTTGACCGCTGGTATTGTCATCTGTATGCTCTCTCCGATGGCCTGGTCCGCGGCGTCACGCTTTAACCTATTGCGGTAATCCTCGCTGGTCACTGCCCACAAGCAAGTGTGGAGCTGGTACAGCTCCACAAATCTATAAGTGTCCTCTTTCGACGCTGCCATTGCTACAACCGTGACACGTTCCCACACTTCGCACTTGTAGCCCGACCGAAACTGACTGACTAGACCGATTCTCAAGCCAACTCCTCAGTGCCCCAGCACTTTAAAAGCAAAATTCCAAAACCAATAGGATGAGCTTTGTAGCAGACTTCAGGGACATTGAGGACAATGAGATTTCTGGTGAAGAAAGTACACTGAACTGAATACTTTCCCTTCTGAAGGCTGTAGTATTTGGAGGAACTCCTTCAGCATGCTTGTACAATGAGATATGTTGTCTCCACCTTTGTTCGGATGGAAGTCAGCAGAACTCGGCAGCGTGCCGCCAGTATGCCGAACGCATTTTCGACAACATTTCTCGCCCGTGATTAACCTGTAATTAAATATCTTCTCCTCCTCGTACAGCTGCCAGTTTGCCCCACCATATGGCTTCATAAGGTACGGCTTCATTGGGAATGCAGCGTCGCCGATCATGTAATTGGGATGATTGCTGGGAACGTTTAGTGTCCCACTTTTCAAAGCCTGGAGTAATGTTATATTATTGAAGACACAGCCACTCTGCCATTGCACCCCTAGTTTGAATCCATGTGGATGGTACTGTGGCATTGTCTTTCTTCCTTCTGCATTTTTCAATCTTGGCGAATGCTCGATCAATTGGCATGAAACTATGCCCTGGTATTGGGAAGTACAAGTATACATCTAGCAGCTTCGTGTTAGATATAATTAGTTAATAATTCAATTGAAAATTGCAACAAAGCATTATATAAAATATACTAACGTTGTGTCCGAAAATGCCGGCTCCATTACTGTTGCATTTTCTGATGTCCTGAAATGGATGAGAATGTCATATAGTGTCCTTGTCGAATTGCAAAAGTATTTACTATCATGCATTATTATCATGATAACATTCCCTTCATTCATACTCGTCTTCAACTACAAGTAGTTTCCTGGCTGTAGGAGGAACCTCCTCTCCTTCCTCTACATCCACCCAATCTCCATACTTTTCATGAAACACTTGTACTTGAGGAAGACATGCGAGCTGTAGTACAATAACAGGAGCACATAATTATCATGTGAATATAATTATTTCAAATCAATGTCACAAATGGAGCCAGTAATGGCTGTCCAGATTATATTATGATGTATTCATGCATTTCACTTACCGAGAAGGCATTTTTAATTGATAGGGAGATGTCCCTGACGTTTCGGGTGGCAGTGCGAATAACTTTCTTTTTCGCCCCGCATGTTACATGGCAGTCGCTGGAAAACATTATTGTAAACTACATTAGTTCTTGCAATTAAATTGGGCAATTTTTTCAAGGAAATAACAATACACATACAATTTAGAGTAGACGTTCACCTACCCTGTCTGTGTTGAGATGGACGTTATAGGTCATTCACATGGGTGTGTGTGTGTGTGTGGGTGTTGGTGTGTGGTTTGGTGTGGGCATGGTATCTGTTATGGGCAATCTGAAGTTGCAAATTCAAAAGTGAACAGAGGAAGATGCAATGATCTTAAGAATGAAAGACTAGAAGATGCTCATTTGAAGACATGAATGCAAGAGTAATGAGGAATTCAAACGTAACTAGTATCATGGGGTCTTTATTGACCCCTGATGCACCCACCGTGCTTACAGCTGTTTTTTGATGGCCCAGATTTTTTTTTAAATTTTTCCATTTTCAAAGACCACATAGGCAAAGATCAAGGGGGTGACCACTTCGGTACTCCGGTGTACACCTGCGAGTGGTACTCCTTGGTATACTCCGGGGTACTCCTTGAATTTGGTACTCCAGTGTACACTTTTCAGTCGAGTGGTTACCCCCTTGGCAAAGATACGTTTGAGGTATACACAAAGGCATTTGGCTTTTAATTAATGAGTAACTTGACACTGTCGAGAGGTTTAAGGTGACTAGCCTAGACAGGCCCTGCACCCATCACCATGCTTTATTCAATAAATAGTCAAATTAGCAATATTCCAATTCACATTATGCACACTCAAAATTATTCGCGTGTCTTTCTTCTCTGGATTAGATCTGGTCTACCCCGTATAGCGTACTCTTCTTCCTCTACTTCTTTGGGTTGGCATCAGACGACACCTCCCGTAGCTTACTCCAGCCTCTTCCTGCATTGAGGTGACAATTTTCGGTCCACTGCCAGAGAGAAACGATTGAACTCAGGCAGCAAATCTTCCACCAGAGCCCTCTTCGAACAGGGCCATCCTAATCCTCTAGAAACAGATGTCCGGCGAAGCTCTCCCCGGGCAGCTGCTATTTCTGGGATATTGCAGCTCCAGATGATATGAGCTGCAGTCTGAACTCCGTCTCCACACTGGCACCGCGCATCATCAGAATCATTCTGGTTATCATCTATTATGTGATCCCCACCATCTCCGTTGTCTTCTGATGCATCCCCCACATGATCTCCTCCCAAATGGAAGCGATGAAGGTAGCTCCGATAAGGTCCATTCCAGGATATAACTTGACACTGTTAATATTCTCGTAAGCTTGCGGTCAAAAAAGACCCCATGATACTAGTTAAGGGTTAATGGATTGGATACATTACTTTTAGAACGACACATTGTTTTCCATTCACTGTGTACACATTAAGTGGCAAGAAAGTCCTCAATTCACTGACATGTACTGCTGAGCGAGCATTCGTTTCTTCCAAAACATGAGCAGCAAAGTGGCGGTCATAATGGCCCTGCCTTTCATGTAGCAAAAAGACAACTTCTTCCTTGATGCTGTAGATGTTAAGAATCGAGTGAAATTACGGTTCGTAATCAGTAACCTTTGCAATGACAACCATGCCACATCGATACTCTGTCCCACAAAAATCAATATGAGAGCAAATTGTTATCTCATCATTCCTACTGCACCCAGACTCCTGCAACTTTTGTTGTACACATACATGTTTCAAATTGCTGACAGTCTTTTTTTAAATCCTTTTCATATCTCCCAACTGATTGCAGCAACTTTGATGCCCACAAATACTGCTGATGGTTCTGGTGACGTTTAGCAAGTGTCAGTGAAATGTTTTTCCTATTTTTTGTCCTGTGGGCCCATTCCTTAAGTTCACCATGTTTTGCCTCATATCGTATTGTGCTACATGTGACTACTGGACCGATTTTTTTAATAATTGAAGGGTAATGTAACAAGTAGTGAAATTTATGAGTCATTCGAGAGCCAGAAATATCTTTGTACCTCTCCAGAAATTCCCGAATCACTACGGCTAGGTTATTGGCCATTGCAGGAGTGAGGCATGGAGCCATGCAGTAAGTTTCTAGATTATGAAGAGAAAGTATCACTTCCCACATTGGTTCTTGTTGTGGCACAAACTCACCAAAGAGCAGGGGAAAGAATCTGATGACGCACCAAGCTTGACTACGTGTTTGTCTGAAGGCAGTATAACTCAACATGGGTTTTGGTCTGGATCGTCCATCTGTGCCTTTAAAAGGGAAGCACTCAAATATGTTGTTCACGACTTGTAGAGTAAGTATTTTTTTGTCATGACCCACTTTTAACATCAAAGTTACTACTGCAGGGATAACGCCTTCCATGAGGTCATGGAGTACATCTGGAGGAAGAAGTTCAGTAATGTGAGCGTGGGCCAGCTGGCTGAAAGCAGATCTACTTTTTAATCCGTAAACACTGCTCAATGTTTCATCATCCTCTACCGACTGCATATGTTCCTCATATAAATCTCTGCCTCTAAGTTGTCATTCCTGATTATCTACACATACCCTTGCTTCTTCATTGGTAATCATACAAAATCTGCACACTCTTAAAGATGAGCTGAAATTTGCCACATAACCACCAATAGTATGTGCCCGAGGTTGTCAGCAAGGATGCTAATCACAGTGCCCTTGAATGTTCTAATTTCACTTCCCAGACAAATATTGACACCTGTGTCTTTCAATTCTTTGATCTCTTCTATCAGTGGCTTAAGAATCACACTCAGTCCATATTTTTTGACAAGAACATATCGACACAAAATAGTGACAATAATTAGTTTCAATTTGGACCCTCTCCGAAGTTTGACGCCGTCAAGCGAGGACGACGGTGAGTGCCCCATACGTGGGACTGACTTTGTAGCCGTGTTGATTTCTCGATGTCTGCTTGATCTTCTTCACTTACTTGGAGCTCGACCAGTTTTGCCCGACAGCCAATCTCCATTTCTTCTTGTGTAAAGTCCGGCTCTGCAGCAGATTTGCCATAATCACGCAGAGTTTCTTGTGGCCTCGTTGCTGTCTTGGTTTTGTCTCTGGGAAGAAATGGCACCTTCCGTCGGGACTTGGCGGTGGAACCTCTCCTCTTCTCACGTCTCTGCATCAGGCGTTTGGTGAAGACCCCGAGACTTACGTTGTAGCGCACGCCGGAGAGGAGACAAATGCCAAGATGGTCCACTTGAGAGGGCCATTCCTGCACCCATGCACCTTCTTGTGTATCCCCCTTTGCGCCTGTAATTTATCCTCTTCTCTCCAACGTACTTGGCAACCAAACTCATGAAGTGCTCAGCGCTGTTGCTGGTGTTGTTGGGGAGCAGACGACCAGCTTTACTCACCAAGGAATTCACCAGAGCCATGACCTCTTGGTACACCCCGGCCTTCTTCACTTCCTGTACATAATTCTCCTCTCCCAAGTCTTTCCTCTTGCAATATGAATCTCTGCATTTGGCGTGGTTGCCAAAAACGTGGCTGGGCCAATTCCGTAAGTCTTCTTGCAATTGTTGGATGCTCTCCCCCGCCGCGGCACAGTTGGTATTGGAGCCGAACATCCGCTTCTTGCTTGATGGCAAGGCGCTTGTTGTATTGGCGGTTGAACACCTCCCTTTGGGCCTCTTTGGGGAAAAGTTCTTGCGCCCGTCTGGCTTGGCTGGCATCTTTGTCGGCCTGGTTCTTCCTGTATTTTTTACCAGCCCGGCAGCCCCTCCTCCTTGGCTTCTTCTCAGGGACGGAAGTGGCTGGAGTGGAGGTCTTAACAGGAACCATCCGGGGGGGGGTGCTGCTTAACAGGCCTCTGGTGGTCTGGAAAAGGCGCCGACTCGAGCTCGGAGATCCGCTTCTCTGCTCTGCGGGTGGGATGGGGGATCCTCAACAAGCTAATGTGCAAGAGCTGTGAGGAGCAGGCATGACTCTGTAAGGCGGGTGGTTGGTTAGGTTTAGTTAGGTTAGGTTAGGATAGGATTCCGTTTTAAGAAATCAGTTTCAGTTCCGGAGTAATTAGGGTTTTTTCGAAGGGAAATGGTGACGTCACTGTTTGTCTCGAAAATGTTGACGTCACGCGAAGTGAAATGAACCCGAAAATGATGTTATAGAATGTGCCCCGGCAGGGTCGTAAATTTGTTCGTTGTTGTAAGCTATTCCTGATGCCTGCGTGTGCGTTTGAGTAAGTGTCCGGTCCAGAGCTCGGTTTGGAGGGCGGTTAGGTCGCCCCGGGGCGAACCGACCTGCCAACCAAATTTGTGGGTACTTGGATTGTCTGACCCCTGGATCAGTTGTTATGGCTGACAGAGGATTCAAGCATGTGGGGGGCCTGTTACATGCCAAGGGGTGTTCACGTGCTCGTCCTCCAAGTGTAGTACCAGGGGAGAAGATGAGCAAGGCAGAAGCAAGGTTGTGCAGGCGGGTTGCCAGCTTGCGAGTCCATATTGAAAGAGTCGTCAGGCGCTTCAGGGAGTTAACATGCTGGTCCCCTATTCTTGTATTGACTGTCACTTGGTGCCATGCTGTGAATAGGCTATAGCAGGAGGTCTCATCAATATGCAAGGTCCCCTAGTGAAGTAGTGCAATAGTGGTGCAATAGTCTTAGATCACCAACATATAACATATCGCAACATATAACTTGACTTGAAATGTTGGAGGCACATTTTATGGTTGTATCATCATTGGAAAAATGTAAGTTTTCCAGAACAAAGTTGCACTAGTTATAAGTACCATTGCGTGATCATCATCGTAGTCCACCAAGATTTGGGTGATGTTTTTTGACGTTTTAAAATCTGCATTTGCAACACAAAACACGCCCTTCTTCTTCCCTGCCATATGCATTTGAAGTTGCATTTGTGCATAAACATTTGGGGTTGGTGACCCCTGGCTGGTGAAGTATCTCTTGTATGTTTCCTCAATGGAAGGACACTTCACTTCTACAATGAATTCGCTGGTAATTCCGTCTGGAGAAGCTCCAAAAATAGGCAGCTCTGTCTTGAGCAGTAAACCACATTTGTGTAAAGTTACACCCAACTGCTTTCCAAGGACCTTCGGCACCTTTTCAGATTTTGCTCCCCGTCTATATGCCATTAATGATTGCAACAACCAGTACCCAACTTTCTTATTGGCACCATGCTATATAACCTACCATTTCAGTCAGTGTGTTCCAGTGATGCCTCCATTAAAGCATCATCTGCATCTTCGGAGTCTTGAGTAATATTTACATTACCGGTACGCTTGGTGTTGTGCTTTTTGTTTTTTTTCTTTGCTGGGGACAAAGGTGCTCTTGCTGTTTTCAGCCGTACTCTATGAAACCTTGTCCACTTTATCTATTATAGAAGTGTTCCTGTGCGAAATAACATGAATGAGAACAGTAGGCCTATGTTCTTAGCAAAGTATTCCAATGTAATGCAAATTTTGTAGCCAGCATAGGCTGCAAGTTATGTTTGCTGAAAACTAATGATCGCATACAGGCTGTCACATAATAACAACTGCAGCAATATTTAATTAATTTTGCTGTAGTGAAGCACTTTTTAAACACTGGATATAAATTAATAAATTCATTGTGGAATTTTCTATGAGTAACAGGGCAAAAGATTCAATTGCAGGTAATCTGTGTTGCATTAAGAACTATTAAACATCTGAAGACTAGGCAAATGTGAGTCAGGACTTCTTGTAGAGAAATATTTTTACTTACATGGCCAAGTGTACCCTCTCGTCCTGTCTTGAGCTGGGGAAAACATTTCACAATGGCCATACATCCTGGGTTGCATCCAAATAAAGGTCAACCATGACAGTGTACAAACGCTATGATTCTTATCAGACAAAAAAGAGCTGGATCAACTCACTACCTATAGTTCATTAGGTTTTATCCAACCCTTGATCCATCCTGTACCAGTGGCTTTAGTGGAAAACAGTAGTTGTGGATTCATTACACGAGGTTATGACCTAATCACTCTGATTCATACTTAAGCGAAGTGATGCACTGAAAAGAAACATCGGGATAACTGCACACCATGGAGGCATTATTATTCACCCGAAATATTGGTGGCTTTCAGGCTCAGGCAGGACAAAAAAAAAAAAAATCTACCAATGAGAATAATGAATCCACGTATGATAATAATTGAAGGGAAAAAATGTCAATAAATTGTGAAAATTCTACGACAACAAAATGTCTGAACCAAGTCAATAACACACCAACACTAATCACACAGCAAAAAATGTGATCCTCCATGACCACCAGACAATTGAAGTGTTTCATCGATCAGTATACAGTCTCTTGCTTTAATACGTCGTGCATCTTCAAGATCAAACTTATGCACTGTTAGAGAGAGCATGTTAATTATTTTAAATATTATTGCGCCATAATGACTGAATTATCAAACATCAGCAGGCCGTCATGACCGCGAGAGGAAATTTAACTACATTTGAAACCTCAGTGCAACACAATTTCTCTGCATAATGGTGAGAACAATCCATATGAATCAGAAGTGTGCAAGTGAATCAATAGCTTCATTGGTTTGACAGGATTACAATCACTGGTAACGTAAAGAGACATCAGGAGTGGGATTGACAGTAATGTCAAGTGAGGTTCAAATTGATTGCTGCCGCATTCACATGTGACAATGGGATATGGACACCCCCCCCCCCCCCAAAAAAAAAAAAAGAAAAAAAATACCTCAAAATAATTGGAGGAAATTTTCAGATTCAAGAAAATGACTTCTCAGAATAGGCACACACTTAAATTGGGTTGCCATTAGACACGCTGTACTCGGACACTTACGTTATTATGGAGCACACAAAATACTCATAAAGGTCGTCACAATAGCTGCAACAATTATTCCCCGACCTTGCTACTATTTTCTGATTATTATACAACAAACAATGCATGATCGAGATAACTCGCTCTTGTTTCACAACCCAAACCATCAGCTGAGAGGGGAAGTCAAATTGAGCAACCAAATAGCGACAATGCAGCTCACCTAGTTCATCGTAAATACCAAGGGAGGACATACTACCTTTTGCATAAAATGTATGCTGGTACGGAATGGACGAGGTTCAAGAATAATCAAGAATAATTTTGCCATCCACATGATTCATCAGTATGTCCTCAATCTGAAAATCCTGTAATATGAAACACAAAAGTTAATATTTCGTCTTCATGGCCTAAACACCGCTGCTAGAATTCAGTACTGCACACAGGAGGTATGTAGTTTCTGTTCGGAATTTACCTCCCAAGTAAGTGCTGATCGGACTGTCCCTTTTTCCTGGATGATGGTGTGTTCTTTATTGTGTGCCTCCTTTGGGCCTGGAGGGGGATCCTGCAATTATTACAATTCAAATGAAAGTGCAGAACCTCCAGTGGTTAAGCAATCATCCATTAAAGGATATAATTGATAATTGATACCCCATTATCAGCCCTTTAGGCTTTATTAGGGGGGGATTTCTCCCTTTTTTTTGTCTGGAACTCCTTCCATTTTTACTATACTTTTTCATCGGAATTGAGGCAAGGATAGGTAAGGAAGGAAGCGGCTGTGGCCTATAATTACGGTAACGACCCCGGAATTATCCTGCGATGACCATGGGAAACCACAGAAAACCATGATCCGGGTCGCCGGCCTCCGGGATTCGAACCCAGGACCTCCCGATAAGCAGTCGGACACCATACCATTACACCACTACTGCTTCGGTTCCATTAAAGGATCTCATTTCACATGAACATAATTATTACCTCAGAAACCTGTGCAGATGAAGAGCAACTTGGAGCTACTGACAGGGCTGAATTTATGAAGGCCTGTAGGTCTTTTCGTTGCCCGATTTTTAACCCCATTTCTTTGAAATCCATTTCCGTGAGGCTTAAAAATCCATCCCCATTAATTTTTTCCTCTGAAAGTATAAACGTAGTTAACATTAACCACAACAAAATTCACAATATTCGTAATAAGTTGACTGTTTACATTATGCACCGCATCCAGAACCATTAGTTTTCTGGATGTGCAACTAACTGGAGTCTTAAAGCTGTGTTACTTAGTACCTTGAAAAATGCGCTTCATGGAAGACAGCAGAATAAGTTCTGCAGTGCAACTATTTACCCTCAGTTCAGCGGAGCAACCGTCTAGACATGTACTGTACTTGTAACGTGTAGGCTTATCTCGTAGATGCATAAGATAGAAATACTGCTTTAGTATCATGTAATGGAGCTCTTAGAGCCTATTCATTAAGGCCTGTTGTATTTGGTCCCTCATGGAAGCAGGTTTTTTCCCCCATATAGCGGCCTTACCATATTAATCAAGTATGACGTATCTGGTGCTGATGAATTTCTTCTGATGGTAATCAGTCCATGCATCAAGTGGATGGTGGTCAGCAAGCGACTCTGGGTTGACTAGTGAAATCTGATCACAGTTAGGATGTGGGACTATATGGTAGGAGGGGTAGTAAGGATGTAAATAAATGGAATCCCATGGTTTTGTCACCAAAAAAGTAGTACCATCTTGAACTACCACAATTTGGACAATCTCCTCAAAACAGGGATAGCCAGTGTCAGTGTTCCTTCCTGACTTTGTGCAAATGAAACATCCTACCCTATAGTCTGTGCTTCTGTAAGTTATGACCTTGAGTAGAAATACCCGATCTGTTGCATCCAGTCCATTATCAATAAATGTTTGGCATGCATCTTCACCACTGTCTTCACTAACTATTGGCCGATTAAACACTTCCAACCCCCCACAAGTTGAGAGATTTTCATCCACCTGAACGTAGCCCAAGGTCGATGAATCTTCTGTGCACTCGTTGCCATCGGTGACCTCGCCCGTGCCAGCCATATCAGGCCGTCTCACCTGCTTTTCGGAAACAATTTTTTATGGTGTCCACTTTCACTTGCTGCGTCAATGTACCAAATGGCATCCAGCACGTTGATGGCCTAGAAATGTCGGTGACATTGTTGCAAGAACCCATGCGAGAAATAATATCCCGCAGCAGCTTTCCCCGATAGTACACTTTGAATGAATGAAAGAATAATTCCTTGATCAAGGGGTTGAGTTTTGCTGGTTGTGTTTGGTGGTAGAAAAAGTATCTGCACGTTGCTCAGGGTGATTTTAGGATGGCATGTGGCGTTGTCCAGCAGCAGGATTATTATACTCGTATTATTCATATTAGTTATAAACTTCCTAAGATTGAATAGAGCTGCCCTGCCATCTGCCAACATTATAGTAAATTAAATCCTCTTCATCTTGTTATTGAAACTGCGTAGCCAGTTTTCCATTATTTCTGCTGTCATCCAAGCCTTTTTGTTTGCCCACCACGCCACTGGGAGATCAGCCAAATTCAGCTTCTTGAAACATCTTGGCCGTTGGCTTTGCCAATGACCACAGGTTTTTCTTTTTCTCCCGTCAGTGAGCAGCAGAACAGCACAGTGAGGCGCTCCTTTGACAGCTTACCGCCTGTGCAAACATCATTCTTCAATGCCAGAGTTTTGCTTGGCATACATCTTTTTTTTTAAAAAAATCCAGTTTCATCACAATTAAAGATGTCTTTCTGGGCATACGCCCAACTAACCCTGGCCACTTTCTCCTTCCATTCTTCCACATCTTCCAAATTCAATTCCACTTGTACCCCATCGATGCAAGTCTAAAGCTGTCCAGTGATCAATCTGGTCATTGGGATTGACTTCCTTATACAAGGCAATGTGGCGTCGAAGGCGAATTATTTCGGCGATCATAGCTGCAGCATTCAATTCTGCGTACTTAGCACATGTGTGCTGAATTTGTTCATTGATAAAATGATATTTTTCAGTATCCAACAATGTCTCGATTTGCAGGAAAGCCAATAGCACATGAATAGAGAACGGATTTCCGGGTTCTAAAAACCATAAAATAGGTTTTAGACCCTGAAAACAGTCAAGATAGGCTCTTAAGTAGGCACTCTAAATCAAAGCTGGTTCTAATTTATTTTCATTCCTGTACAGTATTACAGCCTGCTCTTGGCTATGGAACTTTTCAGAACAGTAGCAAACGAGCAGGTGTTCCATATTTTCGTTCGTTAGTCTGCGACGCTTGTAATATATCTTGGTATGCAGAAAATGAACTTTCAACGTCACACGCATTAACTGGAGCATACTTGAAAAGCCTTCTACTGCCAGTTCATCCGGAATACCTACACCTCTTTTTGGGGAAGTTTGTTAATGCACCGGCGAATGAAAACCTGTCGTTCACTGTAATCCATTTTCCAAAATGTGTTCAGCCTCATATAAAAGTCCAACTAGCCGGAAATCCTTTCCTAAAATAAGAGTGCATGTTACCCAACCAAAACAAAAGGGGTTTGCTATAATGGCTCATTTCACCAAGATACATTCATGTTCATGTCCACTGCGTTTTATTGTCACCCAAACAAATCCGCACATGCCATGCTCAACACATCAGTGGAGGGTAGGGTCTGTGTGGTACACTCGCGGCGAAGGCTGGCGATGCTGCCCTCGCTGCCTGGGGTAGTGGGCCTTTTTAGCAGTCTCCTCCTGTG
Organism: Catajapyx aquilonaris; assembly: GCA_000934665.2. Lineage (NCBI taxonomy): Eukaryota > Metazoa > Arthropoda > Diplura > Dicellurata > Japygidae > Catajapyx > Catajapyx aquilonaris. The sequence goes on along the minus strand of JYFJ02001846.1, from coordinate 44,382 downwards.
GTTGATGAGTCTCAAAATGTCATCCTGGACGTCCAGGCTGTCATCGGCTGGTAGCTGCCGGAGTAGGGCAGGTACCTGTTGCCCCAAAAAATCATACGCATCTGCTTCATCGGAGTTCGTCAAATTCTACTATAGTTCTATTATAGTGTGAATAAATCTGTGTGTCACTTACCAACGACAAGCTGCTTGAAGATGGCCTGGAGGCTTGTTGTATTCGGATTTACTGCCACTTTCCACTCGGCGAACATTGTGGAGCCACAATTTACGAATATCCCGTCTCCCAGGGACATCTTTTGGAAACCTGTACAAAAGTAATGCAGAGTGATGATAGTCAGCGTGTCGTCAGATTTTGCACATAGTAATTAAAAGTGCAGAGAGCATGGCTTTTTTAAAACCCACATTTCTATACTGTACTTACATATGAAAAGTAATGCCCCGCTGCTTGTTACCTAAGGTATCGCGGTTGTTGCACCCAAATGCAGCGCAGGCGCGTACCATAGCTAAGTCTAAGTCGTGGTAGTGCCAGCGGTAGCCAGTACGGCACCTCAATGCTGCAACACAATGCCTATGACAGTCGACAGCCGACACAAACACTCAAACAGCTGATTATGCGGCGTGAATCTACATTCCAGGCAAGGCAGCCGCCATGACGGATGACCTTACTGTCATGGCCGCCCTATTTACGTGCCTCTCGCCGCGCGTCGCTTCTAGAGTATTATATATATATAACGATACTACGATTTCTGTGCCGACGGATAAGCATCCCAGAGGAGAGCGAACTACAGACACGTCCCCCACCCAAGCGCCATCTGTGCGATCGCCCTTGAAGCCTTCCTGTAGACGCTCTTTTACAATCTGGTATGACTTTTTCCACGAGGTTATGGTTGGTGGTGGTTGGGTGATTTTCCTTTTTGAATATGTCGGCGAATGGGAATATCAAATCTCTCTCATGGTTTAGTATCCAACGCTCTCAACGCAAAGCTTATGGGATCACGCCTACAGACGGGGAAATTAGGGTTTTTTTTTTTAAAAAAAAAAAGCCAGACTATGTCACTAAAAGTGAATTTCCCAGGAAAGACATACTACAGGTGTCCGTCTAGTTCATTTTTAAGAATTTGATTTGTTGAATATATAATACGAGGCGGTTCAATAAAGAATGGCGCTGATTTTTTTGTGAGCAAATTTTATTCTGTCGGGTGATAATTTTGGTGGTCTTTTTCAAAGTAGTCGCCCCCCGCTTGAATACACTTACCACCATTTCTGCCAGTTTTTGAACACCGTGTGAGAAGCCATTTTTGGACAGGACCTTCAGAATCGCCTCCCCCGCCTTGACCACATTCTCTGTTGAATTGAACCCTTGTTGGTGCGTTTGCGCGAGACTCCATGTGGTGTGCAAGACAAATATTTTCACCTGCTTTTCGACTTCTGGGGCTTCCCCTGTTATTTCCTCCACCCTCGTATCAATCTTGATGTTTCCATGTGTGAAATGGTGCTACATTCATTCTAATCTGTTCACTAGTACCAAATCTGGACACGATTGACATGTAAACTGTCCCTCCTTCAGTAGGTCCATGCTGGCCTGGAAGTGAAAATAAAACGAGTCCATTGTCATGTCCTCCAGGCCTGACAAAAGAAATTGCGGCCCAATAATTATTTGCAACGGAGTGGCCATGGCGAATTTTCCAGAAGGTGTATTGGTAAATTTGAAAAATCTTCAGACTTCTTCATAGGTTTCTTTTGTTTCTTTCTAATATGGCCATAGTTGCAACCCAGTCTATTTTACATATTAAGGCGTAACTCAAATCACTCGCTATCAATGTACTGGAATCCCCTATGAAGGGAGACCCAACATATTGAACGACAGACACTGAATATGCAATACGGACGCACCCTTGCACCTCATCGACCAAGCCGTTCTCCGCGGGCCCTCAAAAATTCGTTAATTCGTCCTTTAATTAGTTTCCACAAAAGCACATTTCGAAAGTGTAACAGGTGCACATTCGTGAACTCCTCGATCAAGTGAAGGTCCCTTGTTGCTTTGGCGAATGTACCCTCGACGACCTGCGACTTCCATGCCATGTCGGTAACGATCTGAAGCAAGAAAAGGACGCAAAGATGACGTAATCGTACCACTACGCTAATATGTTGTCGACAACAACAAGCAGGTTACCTATATCTATGAATGAAGAAGTTTGTGGGTGTGTTTATAGAAATCCAGGGGAATGCCCCTACACTCCCTTAAAATTAGCCTTACATGGGTCATTGTGTAGTTACGTCGGCGGATAACTTTTGATTTTGGGGACAAATAACTGATAGGAACATGTGAGTCAGGCGTCAGGCGTCTTCACGTCTCTGGGGTCGATATCGGATTTTTAAGTTTGTACCAAATTTGGCGTTGCGAGTGGTTGCAATTCCCACACTGAGAAATTCCCTTCTCTAAGGCGAGTTTTGAGACTCGTTGATTGGCCATGTTGAAAACCAAGCACTTCTGGGATTTCATATGCTGTATGGGACATTCGTACTTCAGCAGCTGTTTGTCGTTCCCTTTTCACCTATCTCCTTGCTTATTCCAGGGCACCAAACAAATCGGGCTTGCTGGTGTGAGTTTCTCCACCTGCACTCTTTACCTCTTACGTCTGGGACATAATCAGCAGTGAGAAAATTAAGTTTCTGGACTGGAGAAAAAGCAACCTGTAGCTCAGCTAATCCGATTCTGCTGCCACTAACTTCACAGGAGTCCACATTTAATGGGGCTCCGATGTGAAACGAGAGCGATATATTTCCATGGCATGCGCCTTATCAGCGCAGGTTCCAGTGTATACTGTCCAAAGCTGCGGGTAAAAAAGAAGGTTAACCAATCCATACGCGTAAAGGTCCCGATATCTTATGCCATACCTATTTGGGTGAAAATATTCCATGCGAAACAAATCTAGGCTTTTATTCGCTTAATTTTCGTGCAATAAATTCGCACGTGGGCTTTCGTAGCCCCCCATAACTCTTATACGATATCCATGACATTATGTCTCCTGCCTGGCATACAAATCCCAGTTCTGGATACTTGGTTTTAAATTAGCTCCTCCTAGGTAAGCTAGCCCTTCTGCCTCATTAACAAGGTACAGTGTGTTTTTTGTCACTTCCTTTTCCCTCCCACTATCATATGCAACGGACGCACAAATTTCACCAGAAAGGCAGCTACTTCAGTCAGGGATATTCGGAACTTCTGGTTCTGGAGACGCTTCCTTCAAAGGACACCCACCACTCGTTATACACTCCTGGCATGTCATCTTATGCGCTCGAATTGAATTTATTAGAAACAAGTGAGGTTTGCCTACCAAGTATGAACAGTTTTACTCTGTGTTTGAAGTCCACGGCAGTTGGGTGTGCTCGTGCGTGGCCACTTCCCATTTGCCATATGCAGCCAAAAAAATGTAGGCCGTTTTTGTTACCAAAAAAATATTGACAGCTTTGGACACACTCTCGAATAGCAGTTTGACAGCACATTTCACTCTCTGCCTTTCAGTACTCCGTACCGTCAGCAAGTGTTCACTGAATCTGAAAGCTATTGCTAAATCCCCACCGTCTGTTTTACTCAAAATTTCGTTCAGGGGGCTTATGTCTGCTAAAACATTATCAGGCAGCATTCGCGGACAAAAGAAGAACCAAGTATATTTGGGAATGTAGGAGAACCCAGAACCGGGTCACCGCGTGACGTTTAATTCACCGGGAATGTGAGAGGAGCACAGGCCCGAGCTGCGCTATGGCTGACCTTTCGAGTATTCTAGATCTTGGGTGTAACAGTCTGATGGGACAAAACTCGTACGGTCACACATAGCATAGATAAGAAAAAGATAATCAAAAGGCCTACACTGGTCTTTTAGAAAGTTTAACAACATTAACTGTTTATATAACTTACGCTCGGGTATTCCCTAACAATTTCTGTCACAGATTTCACGATCGGAGGCATACTGAAGGAAGCATCATCTTGGCATATGCACGTTGACACATTCATGTGGCACTGAACATGTTTGTCAGACACCAATACGTCGTTACGCGTAGAAAATGGTGTCGAAGTGGTAGCTGTGCCCCTGTTATTCAATCTTTGACTCTTGATGTCCTTAAACTTTTGGGCTAGGTGTGTATGGATAACCTACACGTTCGTTTCAGGCCTTCTTACTGTCCGTCTGTCACACTGTGCAGTGAGCTAGATGCATGTAACGTGGTTAACATCTTAACAAACACCAGTGGGTGTGCGTTAATTCTAAAACCCCTTGCTGGTAAAAATCTGCTTTGCCATTTTTTTGAATTAATTTTATTTAATTTCACTCCCCAGACCAAATACATTACTGAGGGGAGCACTACAATTATACATATCAATCATATCATATATTAAATACCGTATCAGATATAGAGGAAGATCTGGAAGCATTTCCGTAGCAAGTCTAGCCTGTTATATTATTGATGTTTTTTTTAAAATTATGCAACAGCATGGCTATGCATAGATATTGAGAAATAGGCCTAAGTAGCTAAGTTTTATCTCCTTGTCATATAAATATAACCGCTCAGGCTAATAATTATATTCCCTATTAAAATGTCTATAAATATTAAACCAATGTGTAGGCTATTTACTTGCAAATATCTTCTAAAGTTTCCTGTCGAGGGGACGCAACCAGACAGAATTTTCTTGCCGGGACAATTTGCACACTGGACAGAAATTCTGTCGCCATCACGAGAAGTGACTCGGAACCATTTCCCGCGCAAAACAAATTGCAGACAGGCTTATTGGGGTAGGGCAGGAATGAGGCGGTGGATCAGGATCACCTGTGTCACTTGTGGCCAAAGTACTGGCCATGGCTTTCTACCGACTACTGCACACGACAACAACCCAACAGCAACCTCAAGTACTGCTGACCCAAGCCTGCTGGAAGATGAGAAAATGACCATTTCAGAGTTCAAACATTGTTTATTGCAAGATTGCAAAGAAGATAAGAAAACAATCATTCAAGTGATTTTAACTAATGGCAAGCCATTTAAAGAGTTCAAACATTGTCGAGAGCGGGTGGTAGTGAGCCAGGAGATGGTGATGAGCCCGATGATGTTGGTGACGGTGGTAAATCACCATATGCAAGTGATCAATTGAGGGGTGTGGTGGAAAAAGGTACACAAAAGTGAATTTTTTCAGGAGAGCGAATTGAAGTTTGCAGTCTGGTAACCAATCATAGAGAATGAGGGTTTTTATCTAGTCCGTGTGACCATATCGTGCATGATACGTGAACTTGAAGTATACCATTGCTAGGTATTTAGGTCAAAAAATTACAAAACTTAGGGTTGCCACCTTTTCCCACCACACCCTTCAATTGATCACTTGCAGATGCAGTCTGAATACAATAAATTGGAATCTAGACATGTCGATGAGTTCTCCTGTTAGTCTATTGTAGTGTATTGTGTCGAGCCATTTTGAACACGTGAAATGCTTGTGCAACGTCGCGACATATCGTACATCTCAGGGAGTGCAATTTCTTCGACACTTTTTCGGCTGATTCGTCATGCGAGTTAATTTTAATTTTATTTTAATTTATTGTGAATACCCCTCCCCTACAAACAGTGTTCAACTTGGGGGGGGGGGGGGGACTCGCCAACATCTGCCGTAATGTCAATAACAGTGATACAATCTTAATATATAATCCTATAATATTATATCACAGAAAGCCAATTTCCTTACTATAGCTTTGAAAAAATTATATAATTTAAGTGCATCCTCCTTGTATATATGTCGAAATAAAAAGAAAATCTTATTGGGATGAAATTTTGGCATGTCATATATGTACTCTTCTCTACTCTCCGCAAAAAATCTACAATGATACAAGAGGTGGTATAAATCTAATTTGACAGGCTCATTACATAAGGTGCAGTTAATCTCATTGTCCAGTACAAGTGTGTATCCCTTTATCCAGTATTTCCTTGAATTGTTCATGCGAGTTAGTGAGAGTTGCAGGAAGGACCTGGTTATTAGGCTAACATTGTCATTGAAAACGATTGTCAGCTAAAGGAGAGAATGTTGTAACATGTCAGCTTCATTTCGGATACAGTATTTAGAAGGCATCAGCATTTTCCAGAAATGTATGGAAGAGTCCAACGTAAAATATCTTATTCCTTGTAGGTCCACTCGATTTAATAATTATTATTACTAGTCTATTCCAGTCAGTCGATTGGATCATTCTGGGAGCTTCATAATGCTTAGTCGCTTGGGCAACGTCGCGTCGCGTCGTGATATCGTATCTGCTGGGATGTACGGAGGCCGTTTTCTTGTATGACACTCTGCCTTGTCCGAACCGTTTTGTTTGGAATCCGACCCTCTTTATGGGTGTCATTAGTGAGGAGCAGGAAGGATTGAAAATGTGATTATATCCTCCAACAATGATTGCAATGTTATGAATTAGATAGTAGCTGGCTTGTGTGATTCGCTTATTGTTATGGATGTGTCAGTGCTCGGTAGCAGGAATGCACGTCATCAAATGGCTGGATGTCGTTATCGCAATACCTACGGAAGTGGAGTACATAAAAGATGTTGCTAATAAATATGTACAGAAGCAGATAACATTTGCTCGTTTAATTTCAGGACGTGGTATTATGTCCTTCATCTCGGTCATCTTAGTTTTGCCTCCAGTGTAAAATGACTGTGTGCGTCTGTATTTTATGAAGCAGCACCACCTTCATGTTATGGCACTTACACGGCCTATTTCTTAAAGGACCGAGGCGCAGTGGGCCATCACTCTATCGTTTTCTCTTCCCTTAAGCAGAGTAGGCACCGCCTAGCAGGGAGTACATGTTGACCAATCGACTAACCCACATTGCAATGAAGGACTCCTGATAATGATGTAATGGGAGGTCGAATGTTGTTTTGCTTCGTAATCTTTCAGTAGGTCGTCAAAATAAGGATGGTAGCGTTTCCTCTTGGGTGGTTTGCATTCTTCTTGGAGTGTGAATATTCCTGATATACCAGTACTAGTATCTGGTAATCAACCATCATCTTTGCTTGAATCGAGTGAGATGCTGCTGAGAATGAGTCGCATTAGGGCGCATTCAGATAGTTCATAATACAAAAATGAATTCAAAAACCATCCCACACGGGAATATATGCAAAATAACAAACCAATTTTGGGGGTTTACATCTGTTATACTGTATACCCGTTAAATGGGTAATGTATAAACTGTTCTGGACCACGTAATAACATCTGAGACATAATGTTTGCTTATCAATCGTAAATAATTACGTCCTGCCACAATTGGATTATGCGGTCATTGGGTCACAACAACTGAGAGATCCCACCACGATAGCTTCCACCAGAACCATCCTGAATCGGGTCTTTTCCCCGCAAGGTCGACATATTTCGTGTCTGTTTCTCCTGGCCTCGTCCAGCTGGCTATGATCTTCAAAGGAATGATAACGTCAATGATTATCGTCGTGTCACCCTGTGCCAGTACAAGGTCTGGGCGCAGTTGACAATGAGAAAGGAGTGTTGTCCCCAATGATGGAGTACTTACGCTTTGCAGCTTCCCTCTCCCGTTGAACCACCGCGTTATGCCGTTTTTGGTAAAATGATGAGTGGCACATGCAATGGTTCAGCTATGGTTGGCTTTGGTACTATAACGGGCATCATTTTTCATCCCCTCTTCGCATACTTCTTTTTATTCGACGGGTTACTGGGTTTGTGAAGGGTGTCGTGAAGTTGCTGCGATGATGTTTCAGAATTGTGACACGTATGCCGGTCGCTGGAGGTCCTTGAAGTGGTTGATGGCAACAGTGGGTCAGTTTTTCCTACGACTCTCCATAATGTGGACCACACAATAATTTCCACAATATATTGTAAAAGTTGTGACAAAGCAGTCGATGTGCATGGTTATTAAACTGTGGGCTGTGGGGTTAGTTGTGTCTGCATAGTTTTTCATTTTCCTGGTGTTTTTAGTTCAGTACTTTCTGAGGGCTAATATACTTCATTATCTCAGGTTGTGTGAATGTAATTTCCAGTTTTAGAAACATGATGATGAAGGAGTTGAATAATGATGCCGCCATGTTGATCCATGGTATCTGTGGAAGGATGGTCAAATTATGAATAAAGTCAGCAGCGGGGAGAGCGTCTGCTTCATATTTAATGTAAGAAAGAGGGAGTAATTAACAGTTCTTCCCGAACTTGTTGAGAACATCGGATGTATCCAAGAGGTCTAGTTCTGTTCATCGTGTCGTGTTCTTGCAAGCATGTTTCAGAGCACAGAGGCCGTTATAGGGAAGTGCCTCTGTGCGTTCCATCAACTGCACCGACAATGTTGGGGAGCCACCATTTGTCCCTGAGGCTACCTGTATTACCCATATTGAAAATTCAGTAAAATAAACCACAAATAATGCTGTATTTACCTAGGTCACAAACTTACCATGTTCTTCAACAGTTCTTGGATGTTGTTTTGTCGAAATTTCACACGAACTTTCAAATTGGTGAAGAGTGCCTAATTTAGGTGTGATAGTGACACAAGACTGACTTTCTGCAGTAGACTCTGTATTTTGAATGCAGATGTAAAGTTACCCTCCGGGCAGGGCCATCCAAGTCGGACATAGTTGCTCTAGCTCCTTCCTAATAAACCTTAAACCAGGGAATGATAGAGAAAGGGCTCTGCAATTGGGAGAAAAGAGGTCTTAAGAGAGCAGCAACTGAGCACAGAAAAAGTTGAGTGTCATTCCATGTCATATAGACTGTCCGTCCTTCCGTGCCAACTGTGGTGAAATTGGGTGCACATGTACGTATGTCCCATGGATGAATGACACTGCGTCGAATTATATGCTTGTTGAACGATTTCATATTTAACCATGTCTTATGGGTGTCACTCTCTACATTAAGCCATCATTAAGGCAAGTTCAGGAGTGGCAACACCGAAGAGTATGCTCAGTTTGTTTGTTTGTTTTGTGCTTTATTTAGACTGTCGGCCTGCAGCTAATGCCGCTTGGCCGACCCTCCTCCTTCCTCACATGATTACATATACATTCATCGACATTCTACACGATAATCCTTCGCTTGCTTCATTCACATGTGAGTATGCTCAGTTTACCATGTGAATCTTCTGGAGTTTTTTTTTACTACCGGGAAAAGGTACAGTCGCATCCAAACATTACATTAGTGTGGCAGCCAAGGCAGCTTCTGCGAGGAGATCTTGTTTTCGTGGGGATACCTGGGTAGGTACGTTAACACACTGTAATAAAAATAGTTTTAAGGAAATCTCCGAACATTTTTTAATCTCCCAATGGGACCTCATAACACTATGTACATCCAAAACCTTCGATGACAGGGAAAAAGAAGCATAACCACCGGAATGCCACAGTTACATTTCTGCTACACAGGGTTATTCTGAATAAAGTGTGCAAATTTTGAGGATGAGTGATAGAGTGATTGGAATCACATATATTAAAATGTTTGATGCTTCAGTACGACAACATATTTTTCTTCCACAGCCAAGCACTGATGACCTATCTGTGACAGTTTGCAAGTGTGCAGGGCATTGTGATACCAATTTTATACGCAGTCACTGATATACCTTCAGCATTATCTGTATTATTCTTGCCAACCTGCCCAATGTTCTATTGTTTTCATTGTTGAATATGCAATGTTGATTATTGTAGAATGCCTGTATACCTGAGCACTGACTAAGGAGGAGCTTTCGAGAGAGTGGTCTGACCCCAAGCACTGTTGGAGACGAACTGTTGTTTATTTGGAACTGGTTGTTGATTCTTTTCTCTCGAAGGCTGATGCCTTGGCAACGGGGGTCGAGTCTCGATTGTTTGATTGTTGGAAAATGGAACGCCTTATGCAATTGAAGGGTACTCTGGGGGCATGTCAGCGCACGCACAGTGCTGATCGTCTGAGGGAAGAGGAGGAGGTACGGAGCAGGAGGGAGGGAGGGAGGGTGAAGGAGAGTGGATGGGAGATGGAGACTGACTGATCTGCACATTCCGATGCGATTGTTCGGGAATATTGTTGATCTTTATCCATTTCTATAGCAACCTTTTTTCTTCTTCTTTATGGATAATAGAATATTGATTATTTTAGTAAGTGAAAATCCTTCCTTTTGGGCTTGTTGATAGCCAGAGTTGCTAGGCAATTGCTTAATCTGCTGAAAACCCCCCTTAGACTCAAAAAAAGTGCGGGTTTGGGACTTTTCTCGGGGTCAGTGATATGTAAGACATGTCTGTGCGAAATTTTAACGCTCTCCGTGCCCGGGAAGTGGCTTAATTAGGCGTGACATACATACATTAATACATTAACATTAATACATATGTACAAACTTTCTCCTTTATTAATAGGGATTGCCTTTGATATGGAATGTTCTCAATAATTGAAATCTTTTAAAAAAAAGTTAATGTTGGCCATGGTAGAGACATCAGTATTGCTGTCCAAGTATTCACGTTCTAATGATCTAATCAGTGGCTGGAGGGATGTTAATTTGGTTACTTTACATAGAACTAGTTGTCTTGTGTAGTGGGTGACTTTGGTGTCACTTTCATTTCTCTCCAGTACCACGTGTGGTCAGTGGCTTCAGTGAGCTGGGCCTGCTTTTGTTGAAAGTAAGATGTGGTATACTTCCCTCCTTTATCTTAGCAGAATCCCACTGACACATCCACATTAAAACAAGGCACGTATACGGTATGTAACAGAAACCAGTTTTGAATAATTATGTTAGTTGCATTTCGTATGCACGTCTCTCTGCATACGAAATGAAATTAATGTATGGCAGTATAAACCCATCATTTCTTGTAGGATTTTGCGTACATACGCCATAACAGAATATTTTTATATTGGGAAGCTCTCTCTACCAATACGGATTTCCCTAGCATGTTGTCATTCAGCATTTTGTAAGTCTTTACGAGCGACCAAGAGCATAATTATGCTTCTCTATGTGGATGTTGTTTGTTTGTTTGTTTGTTTGTAGGCGTTTATTTATTCCAGGGTCGGTCTGCGGCTCTCTATGTGGATGAAGACAGAGAAAGGAAGACTTGCCCCTTGCTTTGCCTTCGACAGTCGCTGTCGGTGGTGGGCTGTCGAGACAGGAGTGGTCTCCGTCGCTCTTCCAGAAGTCATTTGTCATTCTAGGTTAATTGCATTGTACTTTCCCAACACCAGTGTCGTTCGTCCACCCCCCAAAAATGGAGTGGTGGGGTAATAAACAAAATGTTATAAAAAATCACCGTTAAGATTATGTGGACTTTAGCATAAATAATAATGAAGCGTACCACCAATAATGAAGTGGCGGACACTAAAGTAGAAATTGATTTGACAATAAATATTAACAATTGACATAAATATGATTACACGTGGACAGTGAATGTCCGTGTGGTCTGGTGAAAATTGCTGCGACAACGTGTATAATTATGCTGTTTAGCAGGACATTAATTTAAATCATGAACCTGAGGGGCCACACAAACCCGAAGACAATAACACAATTAATCACAAAAAAATCTAACACGGAATTTGAAATGTGTATGGCTCGCAGACTTTTTCTGAAAATGCTACACTATGGGGTGTACAACATTTAATGGTGTTATTTATAATTAAATAAAAATTTGATGACGTGGACTAGACCATGTCGTACATGTACAGTAACATACACATGCAAGTACACGGATTGTGCCTTGACTACTTTATCCAACCCATCTCTTTTACATAGTGCCCTCATACTCTTCACCATCATCGTCCTCCAGAAATATTACACCAGTGCGCACAGTACGACCAAACACTGCGGTGCTAACCTCTCAATCCTGTTGTACAGTTAGGGCTGTGGACGCAGTTTTTTAAGGCTCCAGGCCGGCTGAGAAATCTGTGCAGAATCCCATCACCGCCTCCTTTGGCAAGCGGTAGTGCTGAGGAACATCTTCCACATCAAGTGGCGTGAGCTGCTTTATTGGTGTGTGATGCTTAATTAATGGTTTCATGCAGTAAACATGCGTCAATGTCACAATGGAGAATAGCCCTCTCCACTGTCATCTCGAACCTTGGAGCTTCGCGACCACTTCCTCCGCAATACCTTGTTCTTTCAGGGATTGGGTCAGTTCTTCTGATGATTTCAGGCTTCCTTACATGCAAGTTATGACTTGTTCAGGCTAATGCAGAGTTTCAAATGATATGGGGGGGGGGGNGGGGGGGGGGCATAAATGTGCCAGAGAAACTGTGCCGCTACAAGCTAGTCACCAGCTGTGTACTGACTTCACTATCCGTTGGCCCCATGAAGTGTCGTAATGTCAGGAAAATTTGCTTACTGCCACAAAATAATTGGACATTTACTCGAGACTGTCACATAAAATCTTGATTAAAGTTAGAAGCTGGAAGTAGAGAAGGTGCACTCATCTGATCTAGGAAGGCACTTCTGACAGGGGCGTTGGTCAATGTCTTTTAGTGGTATCTCCCTAGCAAGGCTGACTTGTTTTTCAGGTTATAATGAAATTATACTTTACATTAAGTAACGGCTATCCTCTTGAAAATGAAGATGGTGATGAATCTACTTGGAGGCTGTGTAGAGGATGAGGGCCTTTGTCACCTCGGAGGGGCCATCCTTTTGATAAAATAATTACAAGCATACCTTTTGCGATGAACTATTGCACGGACGGGATCGAGGTTCCCGCCTTATTTTTTAAGGGGCCCTGTACTCTTATATAATTACGTGGGGATTTTGTCTTATTATTGCCTTGTGGCTGGTTTTGTTTTCAATGTTATGTAATATTTCAGGAATTTTCAGGAACAGACGGCTGCATTTCTCCACCTCCTGTCAACAAGAGCATTTTTATTAATTTTTCCTCAGATGGGATGCATTTTTCGTCTGCTTTTCAAAATAAAAAGTGTTGGTCCTCTCTGACAGCAACAAAGTACGCATCACTCTTGTCATTCTATGTCATTTTATTCAGGTGATGGATGGTTTATGCAGTGGTGAGGCATCCTTCTAAGCGTGGATGACCTCTTCTGAGATGTAAAATAAATGCATAACAGTCTATTTCCATATGTGTCTATAAATGTGATGGGTCAGCTAGTTTTCACAATATGTTGTTCTCTCCAGTGTGGAATTCTTTTTTTAGAGCCGGGGGGCCGCAAGGCTGGGTTGGTCGTTCCCCCCTTAACAAATTCAATACTGTATGTTCTCTTGTCTAGATCACATAATATGCCGTCGTAGGGACCCTTGCGATGTCTGGCTCCTCGTTGAACCCCAAGGCCAAAGTCCATAATTATGAGATGTCTAAATTGTTGGAATTTTTTTTACCCAGTTCCGGCTCTCGTCCACTTACAACTAACATTCCTTACATGTGCCATTCTCAGTATGTGCCCTGATTTCCATTTTGAGTAACCACGTGTGTCGCATGTTGCTTGCCCCAGTCCAGAAACCTACACTGCCCTTCTCTCCTGCAGAAAAAAAAAGCTATGAATTGTGTCTGCAAAGACATTTGGTGGTCACATGAATAATCATACATTTCATGATTTTCAGTCATATTGATGAGTCTGCTGGAAAGTAAGGCTAGGTCTAGCTGTCCTGCCCGAAAAGATTTTCCGTGTCAGGTTCGTCGTGGTCTGTGTCCAAAATTCATTTGACTTCGAGCATATTTAGATGGTCTGGAATCTGCATGTTGCAGAATAATTCGCAGCTGTTGCCTCTCCAATATTTATAAAGTTTGATCAAAAAATGTTAACAATTCTATGAAAGTTACACACGTCATAGTTTAAGAGGTTTTATTCCCAATGGCACCGAAAAAACTACCCCTTCCCATGCAAATTAGCTAACAGGGTGACTCGGAAGATTCCAATTAACATTGAGGCTTATGGGGAATTGAAACTTTCCTGGAAAGCATCTGAGATATCTAAGACCTTTAAAATAAAATGATGAAAATATGAGGAATAATGTATAGAGAGTAATTCTGAAAAGAAAATGATGGTATTTAAATTGTCCCCAATGCCTTCCACACCTCCATGATTAAACACATCTCGAAGGCTGTCCATCGTCATTCCTGCACCAGCATACCCTTTGAAATGCAGCCGTAGAGCGGTGAAAGGCCCATTAAAATTCTCGCATTTGCAGCTTTCACATGCTGCCTTCCGGCACACTCAGAAAATGGTTCACAATTCTTCCATAATGTATCACTAATATCTAACACTTCACAAACACTTTGTAGAGCCAACACATCAGTAATTGCATCATGTGCTGTGCTTGGATGGTACCCGTCCACATCTTCGCTGCAAGAGCTTGTAAGTAGGCTCTTTCTCATACTTGCTGTTATCCTTCTTATGTAGCGCCCTCATTACAGGAAGAGATAGTCGGCTACACCCCTGACAACCCTCACAAAGCGATCTAACAATCCATTTTCCTGTAAAGCCTTTAATATCCGAGGGAGGTCAAATGAAAAGGCATTATGCCCTACTAAAGTCACAAAAGGCTGGAACTTAATATGCCCTGGCGTTAGACGAGTTTGAGCTGTTGGTGGTTGATGTTGTAGTGCATTGGTTTCGTCCATTTTCGTTCAGAAAGCGACTTCCCGGACTCTCTTCGCACAGGTGGAGCTACACCATGCAGGAGCTGTTCGATCTCCGATAAAAGTACGGGGACCTCCGCGACAACCAATATCAGTCAATTTTTGTGGGTTAACCTTTCATATTGAATTCTGACACCTCACGAGTGCATTTGAATCCGGCGCGTTATTACTTGTATTATTCTTACTTGATATTATTATTACTTGATTGAATCACTGAATTCATTTTCTGTAGTATGTCTATTGGAAGTACGTTACAGCAACAAAGCACACGGGCGTCATCCTCTTTCATCGGTTGTTGAGGTGGCTTGATGACAAACTCATTCTTGCGTTCATCAATGCCGTGTAGTGTTGTCATTGTTTGGGTCCGTTGATCTGACTGCTTGTATCGGTAAAATGAGGGAGGTCAAGACGTTTCCTTTTTGACAACCGTCTGGTTATCCCCTGAACTTGTGATTGCACCGAAACTGCATGTTACCCAATCAACCATTTTCAAAAATTGCATTTGTTTTTCGGGTCGTATATATGTCAATGAAATCTTCCTTTCATATAAGTGGTTGTGATATGGAGAGAGAAAACGAAGTTGACTGCTTCAAGAAATCACTTGAGTCATAATTCTATATTAATAATTACGAGGCAAAAGTCGTTCAAAACTGATATACTGTACCATGAGTAATCAGCTACACCATATCTAGAAAATAATGCGCAATAATAATTATTCTTAAGCTATGTCAGCTGTTTAGCACCAGAGACGCACTAGTCCTGACCCCCTTGCATGGGCACTCGATTTGATTATTACGAATTATCGGTGAGCCCTTCTCTATTTTAGTTCATTGTGTCCAGTGTTCACAAGTGAAACACGCGGACAGTAACAACTCCTTGATGTATCATACTGGTAGGTGTGACTTCTTGTATGGTACTCTGCTTTATCCTGCTCTTGCCCTTCTCCGCGGCGCTGGACTCGATTGATTCATCTAACTGGGGTTTTTCCCTTCTGTTTTATCCAGACGTGTAATGATGTTGTGCTAGCTTCGTAACTTAGTGAATAGATGGAATGCATTTTGGTGATGAAAGCCCTTCTCCGCAGTGGATGAAGCCCCTCTTCTCGTTATAATATTGCTTTTTATCATCCTCACCTCAGTTGAATTTGAGCACTGGGTGGTGGACGAGGGTGAGTCAATGAACCTGGCACTAGAAAACATGCCCTATGGCCACAAATTCACTCTGTGGTTCATGATGACTCAAATGCACCTCTTCATATCTGACCAATGGACAAGGTGGTTCAGTTTCCCCACGTCCACATCAGTATAACCGGTTCCTCTTCTTTTTCATGGAGTTCACAGTAAGAAGCACCTCCTCACGCCAGGAACAGGAGGGACGACAAATGTGAAGTATCTCATGAGTTCACATGAATCAGTGTGGTTGATCAATACATAATTTCGCTGAATCACTGTAATTATGCCTAGCCTATGTGGTGCAGGACGAGCTATGTAATTGCATCATCCAATCGGAAAATATTGTTCAAGAATTTTACTATTTTGGGCCCAATTTTGTTCGCTGCTTGCGTTGGGGCTTTTTTAAAGGTAGGTTTGTATTGTTTAGCATAGGTTACTACGCCATTCTACACTCAACTGCAACGCACATTACAACTGATCCTTGGCAGATTCAGTCGATTCATGCAATACATTATTGGAATCATCATCATCATCATACAGTATGTTCTAACCTGTTGATGAGTTCTGTCTGTATATTCGGTTTCGAACCCACAACATTGGGTCTAGAGGCGAGCGTGCTAACCACTAGTCCACCAATGCCGGCTAAAAAATACTGTGGAAGATGGAAGCGGGAAACTGGAAGGGCCGTGGAATACTCGGAAACTTGGAATCAGTTGTCGGTTGATCGGTTGAACAGCATGCCCAAACTGTAG
The DNA here is from genome assembly GCA_000934665.2 of Catajapyx aquilonaris. NCBI lineage: Eukaryota > Metazoa > Arthropoda > Diplura > Dicellurata > Japygidae > Catajapyx > Catajapyx aquilonaris. The sequence goes on along the minus strand of JYFJ02001846.1, from coordinate 27,910 downwards.
GCCTATTGTACAATACGGTAGATCGAGGTAGTGCCGGAAATATGGCAATAAAAGCCCCAGAGGTTGGAAATACGTCATACATACGCCCGCCGATTTAAAAAAAAATGAAGACAAAACACAGAATGAAGACATAGGATAAATATCGCATATTATATTACATGTTATACATACATAATATTATTCATTATACATATAAGCACACACATACCTACATATTACACAACTTGTACTGTACATATTGCACTGCTCAACTTTTGTACTGCACACATTACACAACTTATGCACACATTACACGGCCTCTGTATACACATATGGCACAACTCATGTACTGGTGCATATTACATAACTTGCATACATATTACATAACTTGTATTATTACACATATTAGGCCTACACATAGGCTATATTCATATTATTCCCTTTGGAACACACAGATGACACATCAGGTACATAATATGATGTATGAACATGATTATTTGTGGAGAACCACCTTCCATTTTCTGCTAGCATTCGTAGTATGTCCTACATGGCATAACTCCTTCACTTCATTCATTCTAAATCTAAGAAAGTAATGCACACGCATTTTCAGGTAATGCTGAAGAATAATCTTGGAAAGATTGCAGCAGTGGTCTCCATGATTTTTTTTTTAGCTCACGCACTTTAATAGAATCAAGGATATACCTCTCAGCAGCTGAAACCAACCCTTCAATGTGGATGTTGGATTGCAGGAAACGAAACAAGGGCATTACAAAACTTTACAAAAGCAAACATATCTGCAGAGGGCACGAAAAATGATCCAAATTCACTGTCTGTCCTGCTACGAAGATAGTCGTATACCTTCTTTTCCTTCATAAAAATATGGTGATCTTCCCTAGCTTCTGTGTCTTTTGACAGTAACACTGCACTACATAGTGCACATTTATGCATCATTATACGTATATTATTATATACGTATTATGGAACAGTATTCTCTTTCCGCAGTTTCCTGGTATAGCAAATGTGTTTGTCTAATAATGAAAATCGTACTATGATTAACCGCTGGTATCATCTGATTCAGTAGCAGTCATTCTATGCACTAGCTATATCTGACCGGAGTGTTCTGGCCCCAACTTGGCCCACTATCTGATGGTCTCCACTACTTTCTCTGGTTCTGCTTCTCCAGACTCAACTGGACTAACCCACTTTTCTGGCTGTCTGGGTTGGGTTTTATAGTCTTCCATATGTTGTACCTAAGGTTTATTCTTTATCTCCTGGTTTGGGGTCTCAAAATATGGACCAAACCCTTTCTCCTTCTTTCTTCCTTTCGTATCATATTGTCCTGCATTATCATTAAGTTTCATCGAGATCCGTCATTATCACCCGGGTACTGTCCCGTGTCAGTTTGATGTCAATGAGGATGGTGCCAAGATTAGTTTGTTTGTGTAATTATGTGCAAGTGATGTTTAATATATGATAATATGACGGTCATTCTGGAGTTGGAGTGAGAGCATCGGTGGCATGCTTCTTCATTCTTCTATTCTAACGAACAAGGAATGACAAGGAAATCCGAGTTCAAACTATGTAGTCTACACTGTACTGTCATGAATAGAGTGTACCTCCTTCTCTTATGACTCCTCCAAATGTCAGCTTATTTATTTGCAACAACGGCCAGCTCCCACCTCGTATACAAGTACCTTTGGTTCAAGTGAATCATGGTGTCTGCATTGCCAATAGAAAGTTGGTATTGAAAGTTCTTGAAAGAGTTTGTTGTCTATTAGCAAATTTGACAAGATATCAAATATGAGCGTGAACATAATTATTGTTACTCTGTGTACAAAGTGGTTGCCTGCTGAAGAAAAGGAGGATGGCAAATGTTAAGGTAATTACAAAATCAAGTAATTGGGATGGAGGTAAGAGCAACTTTACAATAATTCTTCCCCATCTTGAAATATAAGAGTGCATATCCAACTATGGGCCTTCTTGATCATTTATCTTATCGCCTACCTTGTATATACTCGACGTTCATAAAAGGGGGGCCGCGACCCGAAAAAGATTGCGAATCTCTGTCATGGAGGGACAGGCCTTCTCTGCCTTCTTATGGTGGGTTTTGTGGTAGTCAGAGTGCAATCACCTTTTACATCATTTTTTAATTCTCGAATCTCCCCACTCATAACGTGGTAATTTAAAATAAATACATGTTTGACTATTCTGGACAAATGGTCATTGTTGAGCCAATGATATTGTCTGCTGGTACACGTTTCCAAACAGTATTTGACCACTTTTGCAGATGTCCTGCTTGATAAGCTGCCTGTCTGATGGCCACTGGAGGTGCTTACAGCTGTGTGACATAATACAGCACGATAGTCGGCACACATCCTAAGTTCATGGTTCTTCTTCACGAACAAAACTGGGGAGCCAAAAGGCGAAGTGCTGGGACGAATGAACCCCTTGTCTAGTGTGACAGGTACGAATGCACATAAACACTGTGGGTCCGTTTTTCCTCTGGATTTATTGACAGAATGAGTATGAGTACAGATGACAGATAATCCTGAGTAGTACTGTGAACAGAAGGACGGTAGGGAAGCAAAAGGGATAGGTGGTAAGGTTTAGGACGACCGTAGGTATCCCCAGAGAGGGGAGCCTAACGGCCGGGCCAGTGGCTTCTCTACGTGAGGAGGACCAAAAGGCCTCGAGGATAATCAGGGGGATGCTTATATAGGTCAGGAGAACGAAGGGCCTGATGGGTATGAAATAAGCAAGTCCTTGACTGATAAGGGAAAGGAGGCTACAGGCAAATTGACCCAAGTCGATGACATTTGAACGGCCACTTCCGGTAGGTTCCGATCAATACGGGGATTGTACTCCCTCAACCAAGACATGCCTAAAACTACATGATATTCGGCCAAGTCGATCGTAGCACATAATCACCTCACGCTGGAACTCCCCCAACACTAATTTGGGCACTTTCACTGTGTATTCACTGTAACGTATAGTTCCATCCGCCATGCGAACGAGTCTGTCCTCGCTCCTGGATTCACGTTTCACTAGTGGACTAAACATTGAACAGTTGCAGGCCGTGTTCTAAATATTGGGCGTCTTCTACACCTGTATAGTCGATATTGGTAAATGTCAGGTTGCCTGATTCATGTTTTATTCCAGTAATAAATTTATCATCCGTTTTCCCCTTTTGAGAGAGTATCGGGAGCATTGTCACACTTGTTTAGCCACTGTCAACAGAGGTTTCTGGGCGGCCGTGCGAGGAAGATGTCTTGCTTCATGCAGCCTTCTCCGTATGGTTTGCACCGACACCAGTAGACCCATGTCCCTATATGGATCGTGGCTGCAGAAGGACGCGCTAGTGCGCCATATGGCACAATTAGTATACAGTTTTAAGAAAAGGTTTACAGAGTATGCAAATTACGAAGAGGCTGTCCAGCCGAACAGACAGGGTGGACATCATTTTTAACAGATGTGCACAACAAGTTAACAAGAATATTGTGGTTAAAAGCTGCAACACGTCGCGATATATAATAGTTTTTCGGTAGTGGATTTTCTTAAACACTTTTTCAGGTGATTTGTCATGTTCATACGAGCTAATGAGAATGTCAGTAAAGACCTGGTTGTGACTTGTGAGGATAACATTGCCATTGAAAGCTATTGTCGTCTAAAGTGTTATGTGTAAGTAAATAAATTCCTGAGGGAATGTTGTATTGGGTTCGATAGAGGCGGAACTAGTTATGGTGATAGTTGCTTGAAATTCAAAATACACTGCCTATATAGGAATAGTTGTCTTGAGAATGTGCTCACTGTTATTTCCGTTGTTGGTTGCAGTGATTATTTCTGACTTATCCTGCCTTCCTTCAATCTTCAAATGTACTGAATGTCGAGGGGTCATAGTTTAATCACTTCCGTCATCAGAGTGAGGGAGAAACCTCACCAAAATGGAAGTGGCCACTCAATATTAATTTTATTGAGTTATACGCAGTTGTTGTGCCCATCCAGTGACCTTATTCGAAAGTCATGCAGCAAGATTTTAGCCGTTTCATGCAGGGTCGCAGGATGTTGTCGTTTGTCCACGCTTGAGTCCTTCAATAATTGTGGTGGTGCCTGTGGTCACCTGTTGCCGAATTACACAGATTACGGGCGATGACATGTCTCGAAGAACAATTTTTGTGGCGTCGCACGAGATATTTTCAGTGAAGATGGCATCCAAGATATCCATGGTTAGATGGTAAATAAATGCAAGTACTCTCCGCCAGGATGTTATTTCAGCCCCTCTCCTCCTGATGTTTCTAACCCCTGTATTGGGATAATCACGTTCATTGCATGAAATATTGGCTCCGTGCTAATGATAAATAATAATGTGTGAATGGTACGTGCATGACGTCAATTTCATTGCAGTGTCGTCCTGATTGGTTGATCAACGTCCGGTGATTTTTAGGCTGGGGGGGATGTGACATGCTGGTACCCTTGTTGGTGGTGTGCATTTGTGTAACCACCACCGGACAGAAATGGTGGGCCATTTTTTGTGCATTGTCAGCCAATCGTTAGCTTGTTGATTTTTGACATGAGCAGTCTCACAGTGTTGTTGTTGAACACGTGAAATGTGTCCGATACTACTTGTTGTTACCGTAGATTGCATAATATATTTTAATAAAATAGCAACAGCTTGGCGCATGGTGTGCTAGTTTGTTCGGGATTCATACCAGCAGTTCATAATTATGTTATCAATTAGGATTTCAGCTAGAAATCAGAAAGGCTAATAATATAGCATGTCCCTGATCATGGGATAAATTTGTAATGGTCTTAGAATACTTACTAATTAGAATAGGCCAGTCGTATGACATATAATATCATCGGACGGCATGCACTGGGCGTGCTCTCTATACATTAGAAGTACAGTATAATATGAATAATATAATGATTTGGAAACGAAATCTTATCCGTATGTCTACCCGAACTGTACGTGTCGACCAGGCACAAATATTTGGACCATGGCTCTGAAACGTAATTTTTTTTTCATAATACCGGTATGTCTGCAGGTTTATTCGTGGAAACTTATGGAAATTACCTAACATATTGTGACAGGGATGGACACAAAGACGAACAAACGTGGGTTTCGCTTAAATGAATGGTGTTTATTTTACCGTAACTCAGAGGTACAAAAAAAATGGGGGGTAGGGAGAAGTAGGAATATCAGAAGGATGGGAGAAGGGAGTGACCAGTCCCCGGGATATTGTCCCAGGAACTGGCCACGAGCGAAACGGGTGACGGGTTTTTATAGTGGGCAGAAAAGGGGTGATGCATTGTGGGTATTAGGCATGTACTAGGCAAGGAGTGTGGGTTGAATTATAATGGGTCGGAGAAAGGATCAGTACGGGGAGTGGTGCACTGTGGGTAGGATGTAAGTTTGGTCAAATAGGGGGTGTTCCAGAAACAGCTCAATACTGTGACGGGTAATACTGTTACACACCCCACCATCCAGATACTGGCCCACAGAACAAGAGGGTGTGATGGGGTCCAGAACTAACACCATATCATTGTATCGCGACATACTTCAACTGAACATAAAACAAAATGGGAAAAAAAGAGAGAATGATATAACAGTCTGACGCCTCGTCCGGCACAGTTCACAGTCAACGAGGGGGAAATAAATAAAAAATTAACTTTGGTGGTTGGGTGGACGTCAGGAAACACACGACGTCATCAGTAGGTGCGCCCGGTAATGTTCACAGACGACGCACACTACAGATCACAATCATGAAAACATAAATTACATTCCCACCACGGGTGTATTTCTTCTTTGTATGTGAGTCACTTAGTTGTCACATGTGCAGAGGAGTCAAAAGGGTTCCTCGTCGCCATCCGACGAGCTGACCTCGATGACATCAGGTTGTGGGGGAGGTGCGGAGTGGCTCCGGCGGGCGCGTGAGGCTCCTGGCAGGGCTGGTATAGGCGGCCTTCCCCTCGGGAGGTTTGCGAAGGCTATAAACGGAACAGCAAATCCCCGTCGAGGTTGATCGGGTCCACCGAAGGGGTCCACTGGGGCAATCCCAGAAAACAGGTGGCGGCTCCAATCGAGCTGACACTCCCATTCTTCTTGAAAATCGCCTCCTACCACGACTGGTACTGAGGAGGTCTCCACAACAAAGAGGTCAATCTGGAAAACGCAAGGTCCAAACCCCACAGGCAGCATCATTCGTCCATCAGGCCACACCAAGCGTCCATCCGGCATGATCAAACGGGTCCGGTTGTCAGCACGGAGAAAGGGTCGCAGGTTCATTGGAATGCTGTCTACTACCCTCCTGTCGACTGACGATGAAACCGCACCGCTATCCAGTAGGGCTGTCCAATCACGGCCGTATATGGACACCGTGGTTGTTGCTGATGCGCGCAGCATCCCGGTGGTTCCGTGTGGATAGGCCATGGTGGTTTCTTGGTGGTGGGCTGCTGGCGAATGGGTACTCCACACAACATAGCACGTCCTTATAAAGCAAAAGTTTATCAGTTCAATAGTGACACACACCCACACCTATAGTCTCGGGTGTCCAAATGGAAAGGCCCCATATCACATTATGCGTGAAATCTCCTTACTCAACTTGCCTCAAGTGCAGGGACACCTTTCAGAGGTTTTTTAGTGGTCCATGCCATTCAGGCCCTTGATTGCGCTGTTCATTTCTACGACAAACGCACCTGAATGGGTCACCACGGAGTATAGGGGACGGGGCAATAATGAGGGCCTATGCAGACTCTCACGTCTCCTTTCTCTTGTACTGCTACCAGGACATGGTGACACTCCAATGGTCTGGCTGTCATCCGGTCATCGTCACCCTCCATTACTCGCTTGCCCCACTTGACGTCATGGGGTTGCGATGCATTTGGCGACATGTCCTTGGAGCGTACACACCACGACAACTACACACACCTACGCTCCTCCTCCATGTACCAGGCAGGCAAGCCCTTCTTCCGACACATGGAATGCACACAGCTGTTATACGATTCTCGTGTTTGGTCGGGCCACATTCGAACAGTTTCAGATCTGAGAAGGGCTGCTCGTAGTAATTTACGTCGTATGTGGGCTTCTCGTAGACGTAGGACTGCTTCATGTACACACAGGAAGGGGAGGGGTTCTGGGGACTCCGTTCTGGGGAATCCACCAGTAGGAAGGGAAAAAAAAGGGACGGATGGGATATATCCGTCCGGTCATGGGTAAGTACACTTCTTTAGCCCATAACCGAGGGAAAGATGGGGAAAGGATGAAACTAGGCAAACGTGTAGGGTTCACGATGCCAAAAGCCATCGCATCGTACGTACGATGAACAGGTGACGCCAATAGTAGGGCGTCGATTACGGTCTCCGTCGGTATATCCGATCAGTGGACCAGGTACGCAAAACACTGCGTTCCAAATGGACCCAGGCTCAGGACGAGCAGCTGTCCGCACGTGCCCTCGTAGGCACAGTAAGTCTCCAGACGGCGGCGGAGAAGTGTACTTGTCTACGGTCACACACATTCTGCGAATATCCCACTTCTGACACCACTTTGTGACAGGGATGGACACAAAGACGAACAAACGTGGGTTTCGCTTAAATGAATGGTGTTTATTTTACCGTAACTCAGAGGTACAAAAAAATGGGGGGTAGGGAGAAGTAGGAATATCAGAAGGATGGGAGAAGGGAGTGACCAGTCCCCGGGATATTGTCCCAGGAACTGGCCTCGAGCAAAACGGGTGACGGGTTTTTATAGTGGGCAGAAAAGGGGTGATGCATTGTGGGTATTAGGCATGTACTAGGCAAGGAGTGTGGGTTGAATTATAATGGGTCGGAGAAAGGATCAGTACGGGGAGTGGTGCACTGTGGGTAGGATGTAAGTTTGGTCAAATAGGGGGTGTTCCAGAAACAGCTCAATACTGTGACGGGTAATACTGTTACAATATGTGTGTGTGCGGCCTTCAGAGTGATACCAAACAGCTGTACTACAATCACAGTGCTGTGTTATCCCCTTGGAGAGTATCTACTGGGTTTGTGAAGGGTGTCAGATGTAGTAGCAATGTTGACTCCAAGAACACTGTCATATTGTTCTCTGCATCTCTGCAGGAATAACTCGTGCATATGTCCAGGTGATATCGACTGGATGGGGAAAAGCGGACACTAATAGTTTCAGTCGAATTATTAGATCCAGTCGAGTGTTCTGATTGTGGGCGTCAGATAGTCGCTCTTTTGCGTGTTCTGTATGACTATAAGGACTCAAATTGAGTGAAGTTGTTTGCCATGTCTATAGACTGCAGATCCACATATGCAGCAAGTATTCCATGCCTTCCTCCCTAGACATTTTTTTCTCGTGTGAAAGACTCTGGTAAACTTATTGTCCTTGTGTTTTGCCTCCTCTTCAGCCATCATGCCGACTGGCACTGGTGAGGCTTGAATAATGGAAGCTCCGTGCAATAGAATCTTGTGAATAGTAGGTGGGAAAATATTGGACCAAAGATGGCGTCCACCATCGTGTAGGAGCGACCAAACCCTTCTTCCATAGCCATAGGTACTGTCCGATACATCGATGCGGGCGATACATCGTGTTTCCTCCATAGCCTCTTATGGCCCACATGCGCGTATCGATACTCTGGCTTCAGTATCGATTAATCGACGCCTTCCCTCCCTCCCACTGCTCCCCACCCACCTATTCTCCTTCCGATCGAACAAGAAGGAAGATGCGGATGTCGAGTCTCTCTCCTGCCCGGGGCACGCCCGTGGTCACAGCCCGTACGCAGCAGACCGGGGGACGGGCAGGGGGACGCCCCTGGGCAGGCCCCAGCACGAAGCAGGGAGGAGGACGGTGCGGAAGAGCATCACCGGCCGGATGACCCCAGACAGACCCTGGCCACGCCACGGGCCGGCCCCCTTTCCATTGCCCCCAGAACAGGTGAGGTTGCGCAGCTTTATATTAATTTTAATCAACAACTTATGAGCAAGCGGAAGGTTTCTCTGCGACACTCATTGGCTCACTTCATGAGCAGTTAGTGCGGCATGGCTGCAATGGTAGCATCAAGGGTGTTGAGTCGGATTCAGCCGATGGGAAGTGGGTGGCGGCGACAGAGCTGTAGTTACCGTGCCGCCACCAGCACATTCTCATAGCAGTTTTAGCGCTGGTGCCCCTGTCTGCCCCAGTCCACTGGATTGGGCCTGCGCATTGAAGTCGAACAGCTCATGAATTGGTTGGGGGAGTTTTCAAGTAGTGTTTGAAAAGTGCGACATCCATGCGACGTTGCATGGAAGCTGACGGAAACGGCGTGCGCAGCGTGTTTATGCAACCAGTCGATGCAACGTCGCACCAAATTTGCGTGATTTGTGCCCGGCCTTAAGGCCTCGACACAAATTCGGCGGAAGGTTGAGCGGTCGGAACATGTGCGATTGGGGCACGGAATGTGAGTGGTGGCAATTCACAAATTCAAGCGGTGGCGCTGCGGGCGGAAAGTCGTGCGGTGGGAACCGCTCAAGTTCACCTGGATGGACTTGTGCGATTGCCACCGCTCAGTTCCGCGCCCGAAACCACGCCCCCAAACGCACTCTTGCCGCCCGCTCAGCCTTCCGCCGAATTTGTGTCCATCTGATTTTCTCACGATTCCTACCGCGATATTTATTCAAGCTGACTTTTTGGGACCAGCCCGCATGGTATAGTTCAATATTGGGGTGGGGGATCAGAAATAATAGTGCTTCAATTAAACTGTACAAGTAAAAAGAAAAAACTTTTTGTCTTATGTTTTCATTGTCTACAGGGTGTAACAAAAATTCACCATGGAATAGAAGAACTTGTAGAATAAGCATTATCAGTAGGTAAAAATAATATTTCTTGGTGTTTTCGCAGAGTCGCTGATTTTGATTTTTGTGTTATTTTGCACCAAGACTTAGAGTGTACCTAAAACGCTATTGAATTTAAGAGTTTGCAGAATAAATGGCATAAATAATTGCAAATAATTTTAATTACCCCTAATAAGACTAAGAGCTGATACGATGGCTTTAAAAAATTCTGCTGGCAAAAGCTAGCGTTTTCCCACTATGTAACGTGGTTTCTTGTGGCTTTTAAAATTTTCTCTTGCGTAAAAACTCGCTAGTTTTGGACTGCAAAATCTTGCATAAATAGACCTTATTAACCCGATTAACTTGAATGAAATCATCTTTTTGGGGCGGATGAAAGCAAAACTTCAAAAAAGAAAAGAAAATTCCGACCTTGGCGGCAAATTTTTGGCATGCATAGTTGCCCCCAAACCTCAAGAGATTCTACCATAAAATTAGTGCAAACGATAATTCAATAGCTTTAAAATAAATAAATAATGTTCGTAAATGCCAATTAGCTGCTGGTGGGCCACTGCGCAACTCCCGGCCGGCCTTCGTCAGGATGGAGGGGCACATGCCCCGCGGGGGTTTTGAACAGCTGTGGCGCAAGGGTGGTTTCCAGTGGGGAAGGTGTGTGTGTTTATCACACCAGCTCGCCTGGAAGGCCTGTGACGTAATTCATGCTATGTAATTATGTACTGCTTTGTTCAGCGCTGCCAAGGCTACATACCGCTATACTCTTTGTCAAGCAGGCCGAGCGACACAAAATTGGAGTAGGCACGAAACATACCCCCAGTGCCACCTTGTTGGGCATTTAAGAATTTCCACTGCGTATGGTATGAGAGGAGGGTCACATAGATGGCCTCAGGATCAAGCCTGGACACTAAACAAACTTATTCGCTAGTGTATTCAAGTCTCGTCCTCCCAAGTGAAAAAGCAAGCGAATTTTTTGCAGATGCTTGCAAAAACGCGAAAAACCACCAGTCTAATTAGGGTTAATTGAGAGAGTTAAAAGACAAATTAAATATTTGCTGTAACTAGTAATGATTTACAATTTTGAGGGAATGTTTAATCGCTTTATTTTCAGCTACGCTACTCTTGTGATAAAACCTAGTCTGCAAAAACAACTACAGTAATCAACAGTGAACCATGAAATTGCTGCCAGGTTGACCTTCAGGGTGTATGGTGACTAAAAAATCATTGAGCAGCACTACTGCTCGATGCAATTTTGAAAATTAAAACACCTATAGAGGTCCATACCAGGGAGGTTCAGTACATGTTGTAAAATTTCAATGGCCAATAATTAACTACCACCCTTTTCAGAATGAGTGTTTGTCCTCAAGTTTTGATTTCCGACATTAGAAATAATCCCATAATTTACATCACCAATTGCAATATTGTGCAGAAACATTATTTCCCAACTAATTATAGCCTATGTCTACTATTTATTCTACGAACTCGTCAATTTGATGGTGTTTATGGAACAGGATGTAGGTCTTGGTTGAAAATAACCTAAAAATCAAAATCAGCGACTGCAAAAACACGGAAATATTATTTTCACCTGTCTTCTCTACAGTACTTCAATTCCATGGTGCATTTTTGGTACACCCTGCAGGCTAGGTTAAAAGTATCTAAAAATCTAAATCAGCGACTCCGAAAACAAAAGGAGACATGTTCTTTACAGTTCCATAACATTTCGCCTGATGCACATTCGCCCGATGAATTATTATCGCCCACCGTTCAAACTTTCCCCCTTGCAAGTTATTATTGGTAGGCCTATAGCTGAAACTGAATGTAGCTACTGTATGGCAATATGCACTGCGGGTGACTTTGTATGGCGGGCGAATTGGTATGATACTTTTTTTTACTTCAAACGGTGTAATCAGGGTGCTGTTATTTCAACGCATGCTGTACTGTATTTTTATTACCGTGCAGCTTAATATTGAGTATGGTACATCATAAATATTACCAAAATATCAAGGACTACATGTATTATTGCCGTTGTTGCTGCTGTGGTTTTTGTTAGTTTGTTAGCAATAATTTTATTAATAAAGTTTTACTGTAATAACTTGCTAATAATTCTAAATGCAAAACTTAATGAAAGATTTAATATTGCTTAATAATATATTTGCAGGAAAATTAATGCAAGGTCAAATAAGCTGGTCTGCATTAGTGAAATTAATTTTTTTTCCTTATTGATAACATGCAGCTCACATATTTTCCATGTAGGTGCTAATCATTGAATTAGACCTCATTTTGTGAAGCCACAGTTTAAATCCTGGGTGTTTCCTGCCATTCCCTCCAATATGCAAGAAACTACTATGTGAATCACTGCCTCCGTCTATTGTTTTCTTGGATGAGGTTGCCAAGTTTGGACTGAAGTTACAGTGCATTTGTGTGGACATTTGTCATATGGCAGTTGCTAGTCACTTGGGCCATTGGGAATGAAAAGCTTAATTATTTTTCAAAAAATGTACTGCACATTATAAGGTCTTCAGCAAATTTCTGTTAGTTGATGCCTGTTGTTGCTGTGTACTAAGTGCTGGATCTCTCTTTCAGGTTTATTGAAGCAAGTAAGGACTCCATTCTGTACCTGGGAAGCCTGTGGATCCATTGTGACCAACCTGTGGACTTAAAGAGGATGAAAGGCCCTGGTGGTGTGAAGGAGCATGAAGCTGCCTGCACCGTTGCCACTATCATCAAAGCTGCTGGGGTTGACTTTGTGTCGTCTGGCTTCATGGAACAGCAACCACCCTGGAATACTTCATAACCGCTGGGCTACCAAGTGTTGTTATGCGTCAGACATTGAAGCTAGGCAAGAGTTGGTGGTCAACAAGATTTCTGGTGGGAATGGGGACTTGCAAGACCTCAGCACAGGGTTACCACCTGTTTCTTTACTTTGGTGCCCTCTGCATACTGCACTCCAGCAACACCTGAAAGTAGTGGTTCCTGTGCAAGAATTAGGACATCACGACAAGCGCCCAAGTGTTCACATTTTGCTGAAGCCATCAACCAACCCCTCATGATTTCAGCCACATTTTAAAAACCGTTTGGAGAGGAGTTTGGGCAGGAAGGACATTGTGGGGGTCAAGGAGGTCTTCAGGGGCAAAGGGTTGGGATGGGCATCAATCCCCTAACCATCAAGAGATCCCTTGCGGGATGCTGGCGGGGACAATGGATAGGGTGGCAGGGGGGAAGAAGACCTCTGGGATGACCTTCATTTGAGAGGAACTTGTACTTGCAAGGAGAAGGGACAGTCTTTGAAGGAATGCCAGTTAGGGTTGGGCCCTGTTGTGCAGTCCCAAGTTCAGTGAAGATTGGGTCAAGTAAAGGAATGCAACTGATAAAGCCAGGCAAGCCCTGCCTGGCCGGCATCATCTCACCGCCAAACTTCCCCTGAATCTCATCGGCAGCCTAATCATACCTTTCCCCGGCTCCTTTCCTGCCTAAAAAAAAACTTCAAGGCCAGATTCGAGCCACTCTCGCCGGATATCCACCAGGTCTGCGCCTTGCCCATAAAAAGCGGCACCCAAGGTGCAGGCAAGCCACTCGATCAGCAGGCTTCATCTGGAGAAGACAGACTTCTGAGCTCCGCAGCACACTGGACAACCAGGTCCTTTTCAGAGCCTAAACAAACGGCCCTTTTAAGGGCCAACCATGAGCCTCTGTAAAAGGTCACCAAATCAAATCCCCTTCTGTGGTTCCATGCCCCACCTGCTACATCCCTTCCACCACCATCTTCATGGCCTACCAATGCTTTTCATATCAAAGCATACCGAAGGTGACGATCGTGGAATCATTACGGTCAACTTCTGGCACCTCGTCATTCCTCATGGAGGCCAGTTTTTCAGCCAATTCTTGCAACTGAGACTGTGATGCTCCATAGGTGATTGTCTTGCCATGTTTGATAACATATTTACCTGGAAACACTGCTGCAGCTGCTGCCATTTGCTGCACGGGTATCTTCCTATGGCGTTGTACTCCTTAGCAGTCGTTGCCCAACATTGCTACTTTTGGAGGTAAAGAGGTGCTTTCTTGGTTGACTGATGCGTCTTCTCCCCCTTTGCATATAGTAGCACTTGGTTTGAGGTAGAATAATGAACTATTTCTGTATCATTTATGTCTGATGAAACTTGGTCACTTGTGGATAGGGAAATGGTAATGATTTATTCCTAATAATTTGAAGCGTTTATCCTCTTCCAACCCGGACTCATTGTCTTACATGTAAATGAAATAAATCATTTTCTAAATAATGTTAATATACCTATCAAGGTTCAGTGGGGGAAAATATGATTAAAAAAAAAAAAACTGGTTTTGGAGTTACACCATGTCCACATTTTGGCATTCAGACAGACCTCCATAATTTTCCGCCGGCTGCGCGGCTGGTTGATGCTGAAAAAAAAGGTATACAATACAACAACATTGTATGGTACAGAAGAAATTAATTAATTGCATCAACTGCACTTTGGCCTACCAGATTTAAAGGTGTGGGCACAAGGCAAACATACATACTTCTATAATTTTTGCTGCATCCCCTTATATCGCCCAGACATGTTCGCTGTATTGTCGTACTGTAGATCAGGGCAGCCTGTATCAGTGCACAGTCATTGTTGTGCAATTGCCTCGGAACAATTACCCAAATGGAAACTGCTTCGATCTTACAGTGAAAGGTCACTCCTGACTTTGCTGTACCAACATGACCTAGCCTACCTACAGTTCACACAAGAAGTCCAGTCACAAAAGGCTTGGCCAAGTTCCCCCCACCATGTCTCCCCGTTCTCTTTTTGTGGTCATCACGTTTCAGTTTTCTCTCCACCAATGGGCAAGAACTAGCCTGTCCTAGCACATTATTTCCACCACCAAACACCCAAGATCCTTCTTGTTCAGAATGACTGATAAATTTCACTATTGATTCTCAACCTCCGTCATAAACACCCCTTTTGGGTCACTCCTTAGTATGCCGCCACAAATCCACTGACCATCTATTATTTGGCCACAATGGTATTTTCTTTTAGCGTTTGAAAAAAATAGATTCAAAGTTCTAGGCCTTGCGAGTACTGTTATTGTACCTGGGCCATGTCTGGACGCTGCGCTGTTCCCGTACGACAAGACGCAACAACTGTTTTCTCTGGAAAAAAATCTTGTTGTACCAGCGGCATGATTTTTCCCCCCCTGCATAAGGTAGGAGGCATGGGACGGCCACTGCTTTACTGCCTAGCAACAAGTTTTCCTTCCACATGTGTTTGTAGAAAAAATGAATGAACATTAGGTAACATAATCTGGGAACGACTATGAACCCATTGTCCTGTAGCCAGCCAACTATTATAAGCCATCAAGGGAATAAGTGTGTCGCCTTGGACTTCTGCAGTTACCACAGATGCTGGTTTTGGTACCACACTTGCCTGCACAGTATTTGAACAATAATTCTGGCTGAAGGAATCAGAAATATGTCTACAAAAAGCAGGAGAAAAATTAGCTTCAGAACCACTAATTACACTTTCCGCATAATGACACACAAGTGGGCCACAGTCCATCTATTGATTCCGTCGGTTGTGATCTACATTAGTGAAATCGATAGATGCAAATTCCGGAATATATTTCGATGCCTGAATCAACTTGTTCTTCAGGACCTGAATTTGCGTAGTAGGTCGTTGAGGTCCCATTGGATCATAAAACTCAAATGTAGGGGGTGTTGCCTTAGATATGCAAAGGAAAAGAATCCAATGATCACCGGGTCAGGATTGTTTTCATGATAGCGGCGCCTAGCGTCAGCCGCCTGCTCCTTGACCGATTTTGCAGAGGTCTTAGGGCGGTCACGATGCTTTTTCTTGGGACGTCCTGGCCCGCGCCTCCCAACATGGGACACGGGACGCTCGGGTGTCAGGGGGTCGTCGGAGTACATCGGATCTCCAGTATGCCCGCAGTCGATGTCGATGGCGGCCGAGGTCTTGAGGTTGAGGAGGCACGTTCCCTGAAGATTATGAGGCAGCCTTTCTTGCACTACCAGTGAGTGTACTGCAGTGGACAGCAATGGAGAAGCAGGCAGTTTGCGAGCAGTTTCGATTGCTGAAGGAGACGCAGTCTCCTGATCGCAAGTCTCAAGTACAAGCCGGTGAAGCACATAATGACGGAGGACACCGTCCACTGCAGAATGCAACTTCCTCCTCATATATAATATTACTACCATATCATGTTGTTTCTTCGTGATTATAGTGTTTTAAAATCTGAGCATCTCAAATGATAAGTTCCTACTTTGAAAAATACTACATCAATATCTGTATTGTGGGGTACTTTCGGTGTAAATGGAATTGGAGTTTTGAGATATATCTTGCAAAGGTGCAGATGCTTGAGAAGAGGAATCAACTTGTGCTGCAGTGGTTGTAACTGCGTGTGGTGCAGTCACAGGGATTGCGCTACAATGCTGAGGTCCTCCTAACTTTTCAGACACTTATTCCAGTGCTATCGTCGTCGCTGTCTTGCTCAGCTGTGTCATCTGGTGGGTTGCTGTTCTGAGGGAACTGTAAATTTATTTTCCGAATTTGTTTGAACAAAGGATTACATTAATCAATTTTCCTGTTTCATACTTACATTATTTAGTTAGTTATTACTTAAATATGATCCTCACAATGGAATAATGTTGGATCATCATGATGATGATACAACCTTTTTCCATAAACAGACTGTCAACACCTGTGGAATGTTTTAAACATCATCCTAATGTACAAATACAAACACAGTAACCTCACATTCACCTTCATTATTTTACTCCTGCACATCAATACACTCGAGCAGAGACCTCGTGCAGCTGAAGTGTAGTTTTTTTTTTTTTGCATGGCTTGGCATCATGCTGCGGAAGATAGTGGTGCTTGAATCTTGTGCTCCCGCAGTCCGCCACTGTCCTTCGATCAATGCGCCATCGGGACCCACTGAGTCGGCAAAGCCACTTGGGCAGTAATACTTGGCCCTTCTAGGCAGACTTTCCTCCGTCAGTAGGAAGTTGTGCGAAACAACACATGCCCCTATCACCAAATCTGCATTCTTGGGGGCCAGAGAAATAGGCTTCCTGAACACCCTCCACTGTTGCGCAGCGATGCTGAAAGCGTTTTCACTGCATCGCCTATTGGAAGATAGCAATTGAATGGCTACATATACCTTAGTGATAGTAGGTATGTGCCACAACAGCAGGGAGTAAGGTTAGGGGTGTGGCAAATCATACCTTGCTCTGCTTAGAGTCGTTAGACGATAATTGAACAACCGCTCTGCGGATGTTGTGCTGTCACTGTCGGGAAAAGGCCGCATAAAGTTTGGCTTCAGCTGGAATGCGGCGTCTCCGACAAGCACATGGGGGAGCTTGGTGCTTGTTCTTGGCAGCACCGCCATTTCTGGTAGTTCCAGACTCCCATCTTCCAACTTCTGGCCCAGAGGTGACGTCTTGAACACCGCTCCATCCGATCGGCAACCGTAGTTGCCAATGTCCACTATCATAAATTTATAATTTGCGTCCACGATGTCCATCAAAACAATGGAGTCTGTTTTCTGGAATAAAATAATGACCACATTGAGCACATGAATCAGAGTGTAAGTAAAAATTAACACTAGTAATATCACTAACTGTGTAGTTCCGGGGCTGTTCCAGGACCACGTGCTTCCCATCGACAGCCCCACAGCAGAGTGGAAATTGCCATCTGTCACAAAAATCCGTAGCAGCATCGGCCCAGTCTTCTTTGGTTAGCTGCTACGCAATGCAAGCGATTCACATTATTGCTATCAGTGAGAGTGTATAAATAAGCAATGCATTGAATGTCAACTTACTGGGAGGTAGAGGGGTTGCAGCAAGGCCCACAATGCCTTGCATGTCTCCTTTATGACATTGTATACTGTGGTTATGCCCACACAAAATGCAAATGCAAGGGTGGTAAAACTACCACCAGTAGCAAGGAATCTAAATTGTAACGTTAAAATAACACATTTTAAAATCTCTAAATTGGGTAAAATGTAATCATAATACATGATGCCTATAGTAATTACCTCAGGGTTATGGCCAATCTGTGGCCTGGGCTGAGAGGCTCTCTGTTCCTTGGATATTTCATCAGCTTGTCATGGACCAAGTTGGTCAGAAAGTCGAATAACTCGGGTGGCATTCGCAAAAATCTTCTGAAGTATTCAGGTCCAGCACTTGTTTTCCTCATGATCTCCATCTAAAAGGGACGACCGCATACATTCACTGAGTGTGTGGTGTTATGAAGTATGATTATGTACTTACATGGTTGTGGAATTGCCCCGATTGCTTCCTTGTCTGCCAGAGTTCATAGACCCAAAACCTCTTCTTCCTACGCTCCTTAGCCTGTTCCAACAGCTGCTTTTCCTCTACTAGGAGGGCAAGCACTTGTAGGATGAGGAGCGCGAGAGGTCGACTGTTCGCAGATATGAGAATGGACCTTAACGTCACACAGTGATTTAAGAAACACTGCTTGTCTTCTCCCATCTAGCACCACACTGTACAGGAATGTCTTTTGGCGACGTGATACAGAGGTAGTAGATCTACGTCCAGGCTGCACCATTTCCATGCAAGCATACAGATATTTCCCCTGTCCATCACCACTTAGCTTGTGAAAATCATCAGGCTGGGCAACAGCAGCGGGGGGCGAGACGACCACCTCCGGGGCCGTCGGGTTCTTCGCACCTTCCAAGTCGTAACCCGATGGCGGGGTCCAATTCACTCTCAGCGCCGGCAAAGGACGCGTGGAGCCGATATTCGGTACCTTGCTGGGCCCCAGCTCCGCCATGAGTGGCCGGTCACACCACGGCGCCCACGGATGGTCCGCATGCCAGAGTTACGTCCCCACCGACCCGCAGTCCACTTCTTGTCCGGCACCCTCTTTCGGACTTATAACAGGAACACGTGAAGCTTTGAAGAATATCTTTGTGTTTGAGGAATCTCTCGTTCACTTGGCTTATGATATTGTCCAGAAAATGAATAAAAACAGCTAATCGGTAATACTCTTGTGGAGAGACTGAATGTTGCATCGTTGGGTTTGATGTGCTATTCGCCGTGGAATGCTCTTGACAACGCCGAGATCTTTGCAGCACCTTTCCACTTGTGTGAAGATGCTTTCAAACACTTCCTTGGCTTGGCTGCACATCTGCTGCACGTCCACGGTCGATGCCAGAGCTTCACTTAAGTTGATGCTTTCGGTTTGTAGAAACCGACTGACTGTGAGTGGCAGAATGATGGCTAGAGTAATATCTCACCCTCTCTGATTACCACCTTGTCAACTGAATGACTGTCTGGAGATACACTATAGAGAGGACACATTACTGATCATTTTGTTGATGCATTTTATCTACATACAGGTGAATCCGGATATAACAGATTTCAAGGGACCGCAGAAACCAGTTATAACCGAGGTCTGTTAAGTAGGCTACAAATAAGGTTGGCTTACTAATTACAAATGCGTTACAATAAGTGTGGGAGAGAATGAGGATATTGTCACGTGATCTTTCTATTCTGTTATTATATGTTCAGTGTACAGTATTGTACGAGTACCTGTTCCACCATTGTGTCGCTGCATTTTGGTATTTAGCTAGTCTCAAGGAGACATATAACAATCTACGTAGGCTATATTATTGTTACTGGCAAGTCCCTTGCTTTTCTCTACTAAACGGAGTGTTGTAATGGTTACACACTTGTTCGTATACTCTCTGAGAAGCTTAGTTAATAAATAGGTTTTGTTTGAGTGAAATTTTTACTCAAATATTTTAAGTCTTCAGAGCATAAGAGCACCTTAAGAGCACATCCTATCGCAGGCTGCATAGGTTTGTTTGTCGTTCCCGTTCAGATCAGCCATAAGGATGTTGTGCTTATACTCGTACTTGGGCGTCTCAGATACAAGAACACGTAAATGAAATACACCACACAAACTTTGTCCCATTGGAAGAACAACGGATGCCTTCAAAAGTTCATGTCGATTTTCTGCACATTGAAAACATTAAGTCATGAGCACCGTTTTAGGCAATAAATATCCTTTGTCCTTCACACAGCTCCTAATAGTCTCAAATTAAAGCCTATGGGCACAACTTCAGAACAAGTAGATAACCCATATCAGTATTACACACTGTGAATATGTAAACATTTTAAAGGCACTACGCTCTAAAAAAAATTTGAGTGGTTTTCCGCTCTATGTGAGTGATTCACTCTTTTTCCCCACTTGGAATGCAACGCAGTCTATTTGAGTGAGAACCACTCTTGACTTGTTCACTGTTTTGACTGCTGAGTAATTCCATGGCAAATCAGGCAACAAAAACACCTTCAATTTTTTTTATATATGAATGAATTTGGTGGTTTCTCTCTTCATGAAGACTGAGTGAATTTGTCGATTAACCTCGGGATCAAAGGTCACAGGCTGAGGCGTCGTTGAAAATGAAGGAGTTTCACAAACAGCTCCCTACAACTCAGCGTGTATCTCAGGTTCTGTGTATCCAATTGCAGTGTTGGTGGTGTCCACAATGTTTGCAAGAGTTCTGCTCTAACTGCTTCTTCAGTTTTATATGCCGCCCTCCCATTCTCTTTTGAACATGGCCTGTACATTCTATTTTCTTGATGACAATACCAGTGTAAGGATTGGAGGCTTTTAACGCTCCAACTGTTGTAGTATCACCGTCACCTATGTATGAGTTATACTGTACCTCGTATTGTTCTTCTGGGCGACCAAATATTTTGACCATACCCCTAGGCTCCATTCCACCAGCTGGACCTTCGCAGTTTGCAGTGCAGTGGTCTCTGTGTGACTTGAGAAATTGCTCCATAGGCAAGCAACCTCCGGAGATACGCTGCTTAAATCAGGTGCAAGGGCAGTGTAAATCGTGATTCCACCCCCAGGAAGGTCCGGGTGTGAAGGACATTCTCACTCATCTTCTCCGTCCGGCCCGTTCTTGGATTCTCGTCTCCTCCTCTGCAACTACAACTGCTGCCTGGATGTCATTAGTACTCTCAAAGTTCAGACGTCGGCGTGCATTTACGATGGGAGTGTCTGCCATCCCCTCACTTCCAGAAAATTACACGCTTCTTTTTTTTTGTTCGAGTCTTGGGTGGTTGAGCTTCGGTCATCTGCCACTCACAGTCAGTCGGTTCCACGGTGTCTAGGAACTTATACCAGTGCGCAAGAGTATTTTCGTTGTTGAACTCATTGCTCCCAATCTCCGATCTCACTGGTTGAAATAATCTCATCAATCGGTCTGCTGTGATCGGTTGGAAAGTCACAGAATTCTTCTGCGTCATGTCTAGTAGGCCAAGGGTTTCCAAACCCTGTGTCAGTCTGAAAGGTGACCCATAATGAAATTATAGTTCTGCAATAAATGCTGATAGGACAGTATAGCATCATGCTGAATCCAACGGCGAACATGGGGCCGTTCACTTAAGACTTGCACCATATAATTTCTCCCCATTTTGAAATTCCCCGCAGCACTTGCTTATATTGTACTATCTGTGCATCACCACTTACTGCTTCAGGACAGTGCTAGTCCTTGCACATGCCTGGAAGTTAATGATGTCTTGCACCAATAGGCCCCGAGTACCCAAGTTTGTAGGCGATAGGCACCCGGACTCCTCCAGTTGTCTGACACCCTCTTGACTTTGGACCATTGCCTGGTACTCATCTTCGGTATTAACCCCTGATAACTGAAAGAGATGTGATGTCTTGAACAATATAAATCCAGGCCCAATGACCTTTGAGCACATTATTTTGATACATATATGAGCAATTTTACAAAAATTAAATTCAGCCTACATATGTCAAGGACAAAGTGTAATGATATTATACCCGTACAATACCTTCTCAATGAACTCGACCACATCGGCCAACGTTGGTGACCTGCAAATATTACATAAATTAGTTTCTCAGGGTCCAACCGCTCCTGCCCGAAGCTGTCCATAATAGCTTTGTAACATCTGGCTCCTGTTTACGACCACTCTGGTGCCACTAACTTGCTGCACCGTCGTGGCCAGGGCTTCCAAAACCGGCTCATTGGCAGCATCAGTCGCAGCACTGAAATGAGTGGGTCCCGGGAAGAAGGGCGGATCACAATCGAACATGATTTTTCAGGAGGGTGTGCTAAAGTTCCAAGGCTATATAGCACTTCAACTGTTAGATGTACTGATATGAAAACTTTATTATATGAATGTTGATGACAATACCAATTACAAGTCAAATGATGACAGTTGCCACAAATTTTGAAACACGACAAATATTTTTTTAAATGTGGAAACTTTCTTCTTTATTAATAAGATATGATGATGCCTCCTTTGGGGATCATATCATGCCAAAGCACGGTGCATTTTCAATTGCGAAGGTCATCACCTCCACAAACTCGTCATAGTTGTGGTACTTCACTGGCAAACATCGATGGTTTCGAACCACCATGTCTAACACCAACAACCAGAATGCTATAATGGTGAAGTTCTTGTGATGTCATAGTGAGAGGGAAGTTTGGTCCATTTCAGTGCCTGGGTGAATTGACATTGTGCCCATGTCTGACACTTCATAACAGTTGTATCCCTTATTGATTTTTGTGGTTTTCAAAAGTTGGCCAAGTAAATCAATGTGACAGGAAGATGTTGCAGCTATGTGCGAAATTTTAAGGGCGGTAGACTTTACGGGCACCCTGTACTGAGGGAACATGTTTACATAAACGATCACGTGGGAGCAACCAAGGTTGTGTTAATTCATGTTTACTCACCGGCCCCTCTGCTGCTGGAGGTTGTGGGGGTGCCTGTGGGGGTGGTGCTGGATCTGCAGCTGGGGGTGGAGGTGGAACTGCAACTGGGGGTACAGCTGGAGCTGGAGGCTCAGGTGCCTGTGACTCCCATGTGACTCTGTAGAGACTTTCAGGGGTAATAGAGGGGAAGTGATGATATCTGTACATGTTTTCCTGTTGATGGCAGTTGCAATTCCTCACCCAGAAATTCATCAGAACTCAACTGATTAACATTGCAGCATCTGATGCCTTGTGGCCAAACGTTTTGGGAGTTTGATGAAATTATTCAAATGCTGGGGGAGTGACTTAAAATACTGGTGCTTTCCTTCAAAGCGCATGCACCACTGGTGTTTCAAGGGGCCATACATCATCAATGCTCTAGGGTAGTGGATTAGATGGTGGAACTTGGATGTGAGGCGAAATGTTGGGAGTGTGTCACGCACAGCCTTCAGAAAGTTTGAGATGGGCATGTCCAAATATGCCAGGCAGTTTGGGTCCACTTTAGTATGTAACACAACATATCCCTGGCCAATGAATACACATTGTCCAATTCTTTGCAGGAACTAAGTGGGCACAAGAAAGGAAGCAACAGAAAAAAGGCACCATTTCTGAGAAGCTGATCCTATCACTTCATATGTTTTTGAAAAGCACTCTGGCAGGGCCAAGAAAATGTACTTCAGTTTTGATCTGTATTTTGGAGGAAGGTTGCCAGTAGTGAAGTAAACACCTGTTAGTTTGTGTTTTTTTTTCTTTCTCTCTTGGGACCAACGGGGTTGGCTATATTCATCCGTGTAGAGCTGCAAAGTTATGCACGGAGAATCACTCCGATATGTCTCACTCTTTTGGTATAAACTTCCATCCTTGTAGTCACTCAGTGTGATAGCACTCTCCTTAGGCTTTAGAATGTGGCCAAGAACATCTGTTTTTTTGCCAGTACAGATCCTAATGTCTGACTGATAGGAATGTAAGAGATATATTCATTTCCCACAATTGACTCAATAGGCTTGGCCTTTTTCCCCCCTACTTCTTTTTCATGGCAGCAACTTCATTGTTGCTGGTCAAATCTCCATCTCTTGATCTAAATTTTTTTAATTTGTCCGCCAATCTCTTGATCCAGGTAGCCTTGAAATATCGAACCGCAGTGTTAGAATTCAATGACAAAAATCCTTGGCACTCTGCCAGTGAACAGTGCAATGTATACGTACATTAGGCTTAGTCAGATTGCCACATAGCTTATCCCTCAGGTGAGGAGTCCCTACTCCCAGCAACTTTTGTACCCAATGAGGGAAAGAGGTCAGGCGATAAATGGCTGGGAAGTTGTTTCTGAAATGAAAATGTTAATATGAGGCATTTTCCTGGGCTGTTCCATGGCAACCATGACGCAAAGGCCCTAGTAGACATTATAACAAGTGTTAACAAAAGTAAATGAACGAATGAAGAGAATTTCTGTGCAAATATGCAATTGAATGCAAAGAGTCAGAAATTGAAGCGCTGATCCCGCTTGGGCACTCTCCAAACAGCGCACGCCATCTCTGATAGGCTGCTGGTGCAGACTCTTACTCATGCATTTAGGAGGTATTTATACTAACTTGCTGTGGTAAAAAAATCAAAAGTCCCTGCATTCAGCAGTATCCTCTCCAGTCGCCCCAAACGAGTTTCATTTGATTCACCTAAACAAACAGTATACTTTATGGGTCCTTCCTAGTAGCGGGCACGAGTTGGGATAAGACATCAACAAGTTGGCCCCATAATTTTCTGGTTGGCCGCATGGTGTCGTTCCGTTTGCTTCATTTGATTGGTCATCATTTTGACATTCGCCTCATGTATCCTTTCCAGCACAGTTCCTCTTAGGAGCTTCTTCCTCTTCTTCTTAGGTGGGGGTCCATCACTATCCGTCCTGTAACTGCACACAAAGGACCTCATGCATTAGAATTGTTCCTGGCTGTACAAATGTAGACCGAGATGGCCATCCTTATTTCGAGTGGGCCTAACTCAAAGTCTAGATTAGGTTTATTTGGCCAGTATGGAAAACTACTCCATATTCATTCATGCTGATAAAACTGGTAGCAAAGTTGAGAATGTGTTGCCTCCTGTTGTACACTACCTTAAATCCAGGAAACCATCCCCGGTTAATGGTATTTGAATTAGGGTTTACAAGTTTAATATCTGTCTTGGTCGGACAACACGCCCGCTTCTGGTCTCAACCATGGCTGGCTGGCACGTCAGGAGCCTTCAGCTTGACACGTCGAGGTTTAGGTCGTGAATTTTCGGCCAATACTTTCACTTCTAAGTCCATTTTCTTCTTCACACTTCACCAACTGTTCCGTTTCCAAGGGCAATATGCCGCACACAGCCTAAATCCCACTTTTATACAAGGTTGTAACTGCAGTGACTCCTTCTTTATGTGGCCTAGTGGCTAGTGTTTTCATTGCATGCATTAATTTATGATGATAAATATATTTCCACGCTGCGGGTGCATTGCATATTGGTTACTATACCTGAGTGTGACCGCCAACCTCTCCGCTGCTGAAATCGGCCTACTCATCACTGTCGTCTCCTTGGAAATGAGAGGCTCCACACGTCTGACGAGGTCGTCAAACTGCTCCGGGCTCAGCCTTGTGTAGGTTTTAAAAGACTCTCGATCCCCGCAACGCCTCATCTTGACCAAGAGGGTGTGGAAATCGCCTTCCTTCTGACGATCGATGTAAATCTCCTTCACCTACCACCTCCGTGGTCGACGCTTCTCTCTGCGTCTAGCCAAACGGAGTTGGGCGTTGACCATCATCAGGAGGACGATCTGTTGCATTTGCAGCAGCAACTCATCTTCGTCGGCGGCCTCCATCTTTGCCTGTCGGCGGAATTGCAGCTTGGCTACTAACGGCCCACTTCCATAAGTACGAACCACGGTACGAACGTTATCAAAGTGGTCGTGTGGAGGGTAGGGACTTGCGTTAGGAACGGTTAGGAAAGTCGCGTAAAGTACAAACGTTAGGAAAGTCATCGTGTAAACGGGCCTTTATGTGGTGCTGTAGAAGGAGCTGGTGTTGGTTCGGATTGGTTCAGGGTCCGCGAGCGGCTACCCCAACCACAAGATCCCTGTGGGCCTGCTCAACATGCCTTAAATATTGAAACAACTTGAGCTAGATCATGGGCTTCTGGAGTTAACTTTCTGCTCAACAAGGATAATGTATTTTTATTACCCTCGCCTCCTGTTCCACAATTCGCCCATCAATTGAGCACGCATGTTTCTTCCCAGTACTTGGTCAACATGTGGTACTACTTCATTCAAATTATTAATGACATCATTCCCTACATCCTCTTGATGATCAAAGAGATCATCAACATCGTCTTTATCGGACCCATTGCATGGGCCTGGCCGGCTAGCTCCTGTAAAAGGGTTCTATCTACTAAAACAGATCCAGATTAAGGGACCACAGTATATTTTCCACAACAAGTGCAGCTGGCATGCTCCACAAAATACATCCGACCGGCTCCCTCCGAGCCCGGCCGACAACTCCCCTTTTTCCTCCTGGTGAGGATACAACAGCTCCTGGGGGAGGAGAACCATCAGGATGGGGGGAAGGCCCTGCGCACGCAGCCAACCGCCGCGGCGCCACATCCACTTTCTTATGAGCCCCCCATCCTGATAATCCCCCCTACCAATACAAGTCCGAAAAACACTTTTTGGACACTCAAGCATGAGATAAAAACACGGCACTACAAGCGCCACCGGCCCGTCCCCCCATTGGTTTTCCTTTTCGTTTTTTTTTTTTTCCTGAAACGCCACACAGTTCACTGCACGTCACTGAGGATGTCCTCCTCTTCCAGCTCATCCATCCGGTCCTCCTCTTCCAGTCCGTTCCTCCGGACCTCTTCCAAGAACCGGCCCGGAGTAGGCGGTGGCTGCTTCCTACCCTCAGTCAACTCCCGCAGCCGGTGCACCTCCATCCTGAGCTGTAACGCCACGCTAGTCACCTGGCCGAACAGCATGTCCGGGGTGATGTCCGATCCTCCTGTGGGGATGCCCAACAAGGCAAGAGATGCCTTCTGTTCCTCTTGCTCCTCCAGGCTCCTCTCTTCTTCCATCCTCTTCCTGGCTGCGAACTGCTGCGTCTTCCTCCACTTCAGATAAGCCCCCGGTGCCAAATTATGCACCAGGGGCTCCTCCGGCCCCACCGGGACAAGAAGTGGGCTAGGTCCAGCGTCGACCTCCTCCTCCTCTTCCGCGGGCCGGTAGCTCGTTCCCGCCGGCTGGGTACCTTCTTTGGGGGNGGGGGGGGGGAGCAAGGGAGATCCTTGCCGATAAACCGGGCCACCGCCGTCCGGGTGAACGGGTAGTCTCTCTCCACAAACGTATGGCCCACCAGGGCGGACTGGACACCCGTCTTCTGCGGCTTCCGGCCCCAAGAACTGTGTTCGCAACAACACTGCGCTAGGTGGCTCACATCCATTTGCACGTGCATTAACAAACATACACCTGAGTGCCTCATCCCTTGCTGTAAGTAATGCATCCCACTTACCGGCTGTTGTCTTTTTGTTTGCCAAACTAGCCAAAAACGCCTTACCAGTCAATGTTGCTGACATTACGTCCAAAGCTTGATCACAAAGTGTTGGTGCTTTGTACCTGCTTCCTTGGACCTGTCCGCTGGTGGGCTAGCTGACCACCAGAAGCCTCACCAACTCCGTCGTCACCACCAGAAGTGTCATCATCATGGTCCATCACTTCTGGAACAATCTCACCCGGGTTCACTTCCTTTCCCACAACAATGTTTGTTGATCGTAGATTCACACTCATTTTTCGCCGTTTACGTTCAAAATGAGACAAAACTCCCGTTGCACCTTGGCCTGCTGGACACCCAGGGCTCGTTGGACACTTAGGGCTCAGGCTTCTGGCACGTGGAACTTCAGTTGTGTGATAATGCCGCCCATCCGGCAAGCTTCCTCATCTGCGGTGGGAGTGGGTCACGTGAGTAGGAGAGAAGGATTGCGGAATATTAATAGTTGGGTAAGGGACTCCAAAAGTAAAACTCACTGGTAATCGTTGCTCAAGAGGAGCGGCTGTCTGGTGAGGTAGTTGTACCTCTGGCAGGCGCTGCCCAACAGCAGTGACTGGATAATTGACCCCTGATTCGTTGCACCGTCATGAACTGGATTGTCTTCTGACAGCTGTAGCCCACCTAGCTCTCCGGTTCTGCAATAAGAATGATCAGGATGGTCTTGTTCACTGGACTGACCTGCACGTATAGTAGGCACTGGTTTCCGGTCACGGGCCCTTCCGAGCTTACCTGGTCCGTTTCCGGCGGTTGAAGGACGATGCTGGGGACGCGGCTCTCTGCCCGTGTGGACAGGG